>QFDD01000346.1:0-53421 GCA_006871305.1 Vachellia collinsii | reverse complement strand
TAAAAAATGTGTTTTTAAGCCTTTCCTCCTTAATGTGCATTTTTTGTCTTCTCCTTTTCAGCCTCCACCAATATTCTCTGCCCCTTTAACCTAAAGAAACCCTAAGCTCATTAGTAAAAACGCATAGCATAGCTCAGGGTCCCTTTCTGCAATAAATTTGGCCTGTAATTATCCCCTTTCAGTCCCTACAATTCCAGAAAATACAGTTAAGTCCCAAAACAGCAAGTTCACTAAATAAAGTAATTATTTCCTAGAATCTCCTCATGCTTCATGCAACATTATGCTCATCAAAAACTCAATATTTTAGGCCACTTATCTCTACTTTCCATGCCAAAATATATGAATTAACATGATGAAATATGCACTTATCACTCCACAAATATGCAAAATGAGCTTTGGTTTCATGGTAGTTCCCCTTTTTGGCATGTAGGAAGTTGCTAGCCTAATCCAAAACGTATGGCTGCATTTTCACATAATGAGGTCGTGACTCCAAAAGCTCCAGGTCGCGACTTAAGTATAAAAGGTCGCAACCTGGAAGGTCAACACAGCCTCTAAAGTTGCATATAAGTCGTGACCTATTATTTATGGTCGCGACCAAAAAGGCCCAGTGGCACTCTACTTGCAAATTTCTTTCTTTCAAAGAACTGTAGCTCCTTCAAACTCATCCTTGGGCTTGAATATCTCCACCAAATGCTTGAGACAAAAGCAAAGAGCCTTGTTAAAGAATCAAACACTAAAATTCAAAGGTATGTACATCTAAAAGAGATAATTCATTCATTTTCCCCTAGTGTCAGTAAATATGCAATACATGGATCGATGTAGACAAAAAAACTCAACTGCACACAAAACAGGGTAAAAAGAGTTACATAATGCCCAGAATTAGGTAGAAAAACCATGTGAATATTGGTATTTATCACATGGATAATCAATAAATGCATTAGTGTTTTCATGAAAATTAATAACTTGGTAAAATAATACATCTAAATTGGAAAAATACTTTTGGCAAGTAGAACTAGTGGTGCATGTGCAAGCTTGATTTTGAATCGGAAATTATTATTACAGCGGTTAAGAAATTTCATTTATGAAAAGAACACCCAATTTTAACTTTTTTTACGAAAAATCTACACACTCAATATTGTCCTATGAATAAATATTGGTATGAAGTAATCATTGTTTGTAATTGTTTTCGGCTTTGTGTTTAAGTGATGTAATTATTTTTTAGGCATGTCACTATCACAATACACATGGAACCAGCCAAGAGAAATGAAATATATATATATATGAGTGCATGCTGACTTTGTGGAACCTGAGCCTGAAATAAAGACAAAAGGGACCAAAATAATGAAATATAGAAGTACAACTTTTTAAAGTATAATGAAAATAGTTTAAATTACATGAATATACTTTTTTTTTTTTACTTTTTCCAACACAGTTATTTTTCGTTTTTAGTAATTACTTTTATTTTCTCACATTTATTTAAAGAACAACAATAACAAAGCCTAATTCCACTAAGTAGGGTCGGTTTCATGGATCAAATGATGTCATTGTGCTATATCATTAACCATATTCCTATATATATTATTAACTAAAAGATTTCTTTCTATAATCTCTATGAGAGTGCATTTTGATCTTCCCCTATCCCTTATTAGATGACTCCATATGGTTTGACCCACTCTCTTTACTGGTGCCTTCAATAGCCTTCTTTATACATGTCTAAACCATCTCAAACGATTGATCTCCATCATTTTCTTCACAATGGCTACCACACCAACTCGTCCAGGAATTCTATCCATTATTGTATGACCACACATACATCTCAGCATCCTTATTTCAGCAACCCCATTTTATGCTCATGTTTTCCATTTGAAAAATGATCGATAGAAGTTGATGGTTACAATGTTGTCCCTTAACATGTCGGTCTATCTCTTCCATTTTTAGTTAAAACAGACTTGGCGTCCTATAGATGTCACATCCATTTTGGTTAAAAATGGACTTGATAGATAAAGTTGTTAAATCTGTTTTGGCAAAATATGAATTTGACATATCGGCCTATCAGGTCCCTTTTTAGGGAAAAAATGGACGTGATAGACCTACCAACCATGCCTACTTTTTAGGAGACATCACAGTCAAATACTTGTAACGTCCCTTACAAAATGGATGCGGAATAACAAAAAAACCTTATGTGAAACCTGTCTGCTGTAGCAGTGTTGAGTAGTTGTGTAGCCAGCTTGGCAGTTATGTTTGGAGTAATCAAGTGTGTGAAGAAGAAGAAGGATGTCAATGGCCGTGGGATAAGGGTTTTTAATGGAAAAGGATTGGAGGAGATGAAAATTTTAATTAAAATTAAACTGAGTTTGTTAAAAAATTTGAATGGCTAAATAGAATTAAAATAATGTGACTTTGATGAGTCATCATTAATTTTCTGTTAGATGAGACTAATAATGTTCAAATTGAAGGATTAAAAACACATTCCATAAATTTAAGAGACTAAAACAAAATTTTGATGCAAAATATAAAGAACCAAATGTATAATACTTTAAGTTAGTTTTTATTAAAAGAAAAAATTATAACTGACGTACGCTTTAAGACAAATTAAATATACAATAATGTGTTTGTAGATGACGGGGATGCCTTAGAAATTTCATCAGCGCCAGCTTTACCAAAAACAAAAGGGCAGTAATTCAACTTCCGCTCATCACGTTATAATCGATGCACACAACATCTACCATATGAGACGGCGTTTAGGGTATAATAAAATAGTACAATAATTGAGTGCGAAGTCTGACTTTAATTTGTTAATATTAGTTTCCGCATATAAAATGAATATAGAAGCAAAGTAGTAGAAGGTATTAAATAGTATAAATATCCATGTGCGTGTGATTCCAAAAGCAGATCCGAGGCGCAGAGAGAGAGAGAGAGAGAGAGAGATGGAGCCATTGAAGGAAGAAAACAAGCTCAAAGACCGTAAGGTATCGTGGGCAAAGCTCCGTCGTGTTGATTCCCTCAATCTGGAAGCTGGAAGAGTTTCTGAGACTCAGAGCCACGCATCTAAGGTACACCCTACTATTTCTCTCTCACACATTTGCCTCTTTTCTCTCTCTCATCACCATATCTATTACTGTAATTGAGTCTTATTTTCACTCTGTTCACAGTTGACTTGGAAAGTCACTCTAAGTTTAGCGTTTCAAAGCTTAGGGATCGTATATGGAGATATCGGTACGTCCCCACTTTATGTGTACGCCAGTACTTTCACCGAAGGTATTAAAAACAACGATGACATTCTCGGCGTTTTGTCGCTCATCATCTACACCATCATCCTCATACCCATGCTTAAGTACGTTTTCGTCGTCTTATGGGCCAACGACAATGGAAACGGTGAGTTCCCTACATATTATGTCCATTATTTCTTTCTTACTGCTGCTTGTCGGCTGTGCCTCTAGCTTTCATTCAAATTTGGAGCCATTCTCAAAATTTATTCGTTTTTATTCTTATATTATGAATAAAATGAATAATATTTTAATATCTTAAAAAAATGTTATTTTTTGTTTTTACAATTTTTAAATATCTAAAATTCTAAGAAATGGTGTAGTTTCTTTTCTTATTTCAAGTGCTAAATCATTGACAAATTTTAAAAAATTGAAAATAACACCAATTCTTTTCATTAGGTATAAAAAAAATATTACTTATTTGTTGTTGAATCTAGCGTGATGAAAACAAACAAATAAATATTTGGAAAAGCCCCAAGTTTAGGGGCAGCTAGTGGTGTAGCTAGGGGGCAGCTGAGAGTCCCAACCGATTCGTATTCATCACATCATCGCCGATTGGTTGTATTGCTGATAATTATGGATCATGAACATGTGTGTGCGTAAGAGATCTGAACTCTTTTTTTTTTTTTTTGGGTCCGAAATATCATATTGTTGGTAGGTGGAGCGTTTGCTCTCTATTCGTTGATATGTCGGCACATGAAGGTGAGTCTCATTCAAAATCAACAACCAGAGGACAGGGAGCTTTCAAACTACAGACTGGAAGAAGCATCCAGCCAGCTTAAACGAGCCGAGAAAATAAAAGGCAGGATAGAAAATAGTAAAGCTATGAGGATTTTTCTTGTGCTTGTAACCATTATGGGAACTTCCATGGTGATCGGAGACGGGGTTCTAACGCCATCAATTTCAGGTTCTACATGAGTATATTTTAGGCATAAACTTAGAGGGAAGATCACACCAAATTCTCAACAAAGGAAAATAATATAGAAAAGTCCCATAATTATGAAGTCATGTGACTCTCCTGATATTATTTTCTTTAGTTGGGACCTTGATGCAATAATTTTCCCAAACTTATATTGTGTAATTTCTGAACGCTTTGTTGACTACGTTGACTTAAACTCATGCATGCAGTTCTTTCTGCGGTAAGCGGCATCAGTAAATCCTTGGGTCAAGGTGAATCTCGCATGTGTGAATTAATATTTGAACTTAAGCAAATGGGTTCGAGATTAGTTAATGGTATTTGGAATTATTTTTTTTAATTGAATGTTTCAGGCGCTGTTGTGGGAATAACTATTGGGATCTTGGTCTGCCTTTTCTCTGTCCAACGATTTGGGACAGATAAAGTGGGAGTTTCATTCGCTCCCATTGTCATTCTGTGGTTTACGTTTATTGGTGGAATCGGTCTTTATAATTTATTCAAATATGACGTTGGGGTATTGCGTGCTTTCAATCCAAAATATATAATTGATTATTTCAAGAGGAATGGTAAGCAAGGATGGATATCACTAGGAGGAGTGTTTTTATGTATTACCGGTAAGTTGCTAGTGTTTCATCTTTAATCAATTCTTTGACTAGCATCTTCACTTAATTCTAATTACTGACTAGAGTGTTTTACATATATAATATCAGGATCCGAAGCCATGTTTGCTGACTTGGGTCACTTTAGCGTACGAGCAATTCAAGTAAGTCCGTGTTTAACCTTCACCTGACATTATCTTAATATGGCTGGGTATTAAAAAAAAAAAAGAACTTGTAATATCAACCTTTTGCAGGAGTGATTGCTCAACTTTATATCATAGAGATTCAAGGCTTAAGTTCAATATGCTCAAAATAATTTGTCTTTGATCATATTCCAGAATGTTTGCCTCTTGAGATTGTTTGGTTTTGTTCTCTTAAGTTGCCTCATCTCTTTTCTCAGCGATTCTCTGCTACGGATAAATTAAATTGACATACATAATAAATAAATGTTACAGATTAGCTTCAGCTGTGTCACGTTTCCTGCATTGCTAGCTGCATATAGTGGGCAAGCAGCATATCTACGAAAGTTCCCAGAGAACGTGTTGACTACCTTCTATGATAGTATACCAGGTAAGTTGATTCATTATAAAACACTGCTACAACAGACACCTTTTTTTCTCTTGTCCCGTCCACTCCTCTCACGTCCGTTACTGATATTGGATCTGGGAAGGGAACATGATAGCCCCCTTCTATAGTAGTGAAAGGAGACACACGAGCGCATACAAACACTCTACACTTTTGGACTTGGAAGGATTAATGATCCGTAACATCTGGCTTTTCAATATGCAGATCCCTTATATTGGCCAACATTTGTTGTAGCTATAGCAGCTGCAATTATAGCCAGCCAAGCAATGATTTCAGGAGCATTTTCAATCTTAGCACAGGCACTAAATCTAGGTTGTTTCCCAAGGGTGAAGGTTGTGCATACTTCTGTTAAGCACGGGGGTCAAGTGTATATTCCTGAGGTCAACTACATGTTTATGATCGCATGCATTATAGTATGTGCTGCTTTCAAGACCACAGAAAATATCAGTCATGCATACGGTAAAATTGGTGATTCCTTTTAAGCAAATTCATTTTGCTGGTACCTATATATATTTCCTCTCTCTCTGTATTACATTGTTTGATTTTGCTCTGTTAGCTCCTGCTTTGATAGCACCATCGACTTTTGTATTGGAGATAACAGTGCTAATAGAGAAAGTTAAGGTATTTAATTAAAAGAGATAAGGTAGGAAACTAAAAATTGAGGGGAAGTATATATGCATGCAAAATGGCTTTTACTTCCTTGTTGACTACCTAGTTTGATTCGGTTGGATTTTTTTCTCAACTCATCAGCAAGAAGCATGTGTATGACATGTGATGCAGGGATTGCTGTGGTTTGTGACATGATGATCACGACGTCGCTGGTTTCACTCATAATGGTAACTATATGGAAGACAAACTTATGGTGGGTTATTCTCTTCATTTTGATATTCGGCTGCACAGAGGCACTCTATCTTACAGCTCAATTGACCAAGTTCCCACAAGGAGGCTTTCTTCCACTTGTATCTGCTGCCTTCTTGACCATGATGATGGGAGTATGGCATTATGTGCACAAAGAAAGATACAATTTTGAGCTTGAGAACAAAATTTCCACAGAACATGTAAATGAACTGATCAGCAGTTCGGACGTAAACCGTGTGCCTGGAATTGGACTTCTGTATTCCGAGCTAGTGCAGGGCATTCCTCCGATATTTCCTCACTTCATTGCCAACGTACCATCAATCCACTCTGTGGTTGTCTTTGTTTCTATAAAGTCAATTCCCATTAGCAGAGTCGTACTGGAAGAGAGATTCCTGTTTCGCCAGGTGGGTCCAAGAGAGCACCGAATGTTCCGATGCGTTGTGAGGTACGGTTACAACGATAAGATCGAGGAGCCAGAGGAGTTTGAGACGCAGCTGGTGCAACACTTGGAAGGCTTTATACGTGAAGAAGATGTGATTGTCATCCGTGAGGAGGCAGATCAGGAGGCTCGGGGAAGCACAGAACAAGTTGGCGCTTTGGCTGGTGGGAAAGAGACAGAGAGAGATCACAACGTGATTAGATCAGGGAGGAGCTCTCGTTCGCACAGAATAGAACCAGACCCAAGTAACGGAATATCACGTGCCTCATCAGATTCCGCACGTGCCACCCAGGTGCAGGGTGTTGACGAGGAGGTCAAGTTTGTAGAGAGGGCTAGGGAGAAAGGGGTGGTGTATTTGTTGGGGGAAGCAGAGGTGGTGGCCAAGCCTAACTCATCCTTCATCAACAAGTTCGTCGTCAATTATATCTACAGCTTCATGAGACACAACTTTAGGCAAGGGGTCAACCGTATGGCTGTTTCTCGTAAGAGGCTTCTCAAGGTTGGAATGACCTATGAAATATGACAACGCTTTACCAATATTAACGGATCATGTATTCTCCTCGGCGCTTTTTAACTTCTTTTGTACTTTGGCTCGTTTGTGTGAACTTGCATATTTATATTTGTGTCTAGCTCGTACTCTACATATAAATTACACAGGGAGTGATGTTTTTATTTTAAATTTAAACTTAAATATTGTTGTTCCCTATGTTTTTTACGATGACAAGATTGAAATAATGGAAGAAAATAGGATTCTTTTTTTGATCAACTGAAGAAAATAGGATTCAAGTATCTAAAATAGCAAATAAATTTTTCAAGTTTGATAAACTTCATTCAAATGAATTGGTGTGTTATTCAAATGAGTCTTCTTTTATCAAAATAATATTTGCAAAAATTGAAGGCTTATCCAATTAACCAAGTAATGACATTCCAATGATTACCGCAGTTTTACCTCATTCGATATTTTAAAATTCTTATATCATTGGAATGAACTTGGTTCCATATTCCAAAAAAATTCTTCATCTTCAACTTATTTGGATACAGTTTCGAAATATTCTTTAGAAACCTTTATATGTCAATCGAATGAATCTCTTATTTACAGCTTATTTGAATTTGACTTCGAGATAATAATTAAAGTTTTTCAAATGTCATTCGAATAAACCCTATTTGTCATTCAAATAAATTCTCATCTTCAGCTTATTCGATATATCTTTAAGATATCAATTAAAAGTTTTCATATATCATTCAAATGAGTTTCTCATCATCAGCTTTCCGAAGATAGCTTTGAGATATTAATTAAAAGTTTTCATATGTCATTCAAATGAAACCTGTTTCTCATTTGAATAAATTTCCCATATTCAGCTTATTCGAATATGGCCTCTAGATAACAACTAAAGTTTTTCAAATATCATGAGTGCTATTTTTCATTCAAAAGAATATCTTATTTCCAACATATTCGAATATAACTACAAGATATCTTACAGAAATTTTCGTATGTCATTCAAATGTGTCATGTCTTCCATTCAAATGAACTACTTATTTTCAAGATATCTGAATAAACTTTGAAGATGTCTCACATAATTTCTTAAAGCTCATTTGAATAGACTATGTGTCTCATTCGAATAAATTACATACTTTCAGCTATAATACGTAGGATTTCATAAGTCATTTGATTAAGCAGTTTAGTCATTCGTATAACCTTGATACTTTCACTTGCATTTAGGAACAAACTATTCGTATACTAAGTAAATTGGATGAAATGGTAGCTCAACATCTATAAATTCAAACTAATCTCATTTATTGCAAGACCACCAACTTTACATCTAAATGAATCCATAACTCATTTGGATGAAGATCTATATCAGTAAACTTCTCTTCTTGATCATTTATACTATCTATCCTTTAAACTAATCTACAATATAGTATATGTGATAGACTTGCAATACCACTATATAATAGCTACAAATAAGGAAATGAAATGGAGAACAAAAGGAATGTAGACTTGCTCTGTTATCTGCACTTCAACGGATATATTTTAGGACTTCAGAAGAATGTCTCCAATGACTTCCTTATTAAGTTACAATGGATATTTAATCTTCAATTATAAAAGGAAGCAACATTCAAGTCTAAAACAACCAAGAAAAGTAAAAGCATAATATCAACTACGAGCATTGAATTACTACTGTACTACGCTAACTGTTAAAAGGCTCATTCATTGTTCTTTAGTGATCATTGTATTTTCTCTTTAAGAGAGTTTATCTCTACTAAATCAATTGAGTTACTCAAGGTAGAGGTTCCTTGAGAAGGGTATTTATTGCAAGTTGTAAGAGGAAGTTGTTTGAGTGACTGTTAGTAAGGTTGTACTAAGGTACCAAGAACCATTATAATCTTGAGAAATAGTGGAACACTCATAAGGCCTTGAGGGCTTTGGACTGAACAAGTATAAATAATGTGTGATTACTCTTGGTGATATCTTTCTAACCTCTTACTTTCATAATTGTGTTTAAAGTTTCTAAGTTTGAATTAATTTTTGCATTACACTCAATTCACCCCTTCTTGGGTGAAAAGTCTACACTAACATTTGGTATTGGAGCCAAGTTATCTCTTTCACAGGCATTGTAACCTAAGACATAAAGATTTATGGCAGGCTTTGGTGAACAAATACCCAATGCAGCTATAGTTACTAGACCACCTGCTTTCAATAGCCAACACATCTCCTTTTGGAAAATAAAATTCCAGAACTTCATCTTGGCCCATGATTTTTTTTTTATGTAATGCTTTTGAAGATTGAAATTATGTTCCACTAAAAAGAACTAAAAGTTGAGTTGTACCAAAAACTCCTAATGAGTTTGATGAGCTATTTTGACGTTACAAGCTACTTTCAATGAAAGGGAGTTCTTTAGAATTTGTACTCTCCCCTCAACCAAATAATTGTGATAAGCACTGAAAGTGGCCTATGAAGGAACTAATGCTTTCAAAGAGGGTAGAGTTAATACTCTCACTATTGAATATGATTTATTTAGATGAAGGAATGGGAACCAATTGCTGAGTTTGAAATGAGATACACACATCTCATTAATAAACTTGCCTCACATGGAAAGACCTATGGACAAAGATCTCAGGTGAGGAAAATTCTTAATATTCTTACTAATGATTGCAAAGCTAAAGTTATAGCAATTGAAGAATCAAGAGGAGAATCAATGAGATTAGTAGTAGCTCTCTTTGGAAGTCTGGCAAAGTATGAAAGCAACCAAGAATTCAAAAAGGAGTTGTACAATATAGAGGACAAGAAGAAGAAGGGGCTTGCTCTCAAATCTATCAAAGAAAAGGAACCAAAACCTGATGATGAAGTAGAAGATGAAGAACTAGCTATAATAGCATGGAGGTTTAGAAAGATGTACGGAAGAGACCAAGATGCTAGAAAATTTCAGAAAGGAGGACTCAGTACAAAGAAGGAAGATGATATTATATGCTATGAGTGCAATAAACAAGGAAGCAAATTGTCCTTAGCTCTCAAAGCAAGCCACTATAGAAGAAGAAAGCATATGTCTCAGGATTTGAGGAGATAGTTCTTCAAAAGAAGAAAGTGAAGTAGAAGAAGAAGTAAACATATGCCTTATTGCTGTGGAAGAAGAAGAATATGAGATAGAAGAGGTAATAATAGTTGAACAAACTTATGATGAACTACATTCTGAATATAATGAAATGCATGTTGAATATATAAAATATGCTAAGGATTTAGCCTCTCTTAGAAAGAGAGTCAAAAGGTTTGATGAAACTATCTACATAAAATTGAGCCTATCATTTGTTCAAAATGCATTGATTTGGAAAAGAAAAATGAACACTTGACTAAAACTTTGGAAAAATTCACTAAGGGGAGTGAAATGCTTCAATTATACTCAAGAATAAGAAATTACATTGATAGAACTGGTTTGGGATATAATCATGCATCTGATAATAAAAAGGGAAAAAGAGAAAAGGAGGAAAAAGTTATCTCAACTACTTTCAAAAGTCTATGCATATTTCTGGACCATTTGCATTTTGCAACTACTGTAATAGAAAAGGATATCATACTTCCTCTTGTTATTTCAAGAAGAAGAGAAACTCAATAGGAACCTACTGAAATCGCCCTTAGTCGTATAAGCTTTCAAAATACTATGTGATAAAAATGTAGTATAGTGTTGCACACTTAGGTCATTGCTTGTGAGGAGTTTAATTCAAGATTTTAAACAAATTAATGTTGCAATCAAAGTTAAAAGGAAACCTTGTTGAAAACCTCTTTGGATAAAAAAGCAATTAAACAACAGAGTTTAAATCTAGCTATTCCTTTTAGGGTTTTTGATTTGTAACAATGAAAATGGACAAATTGCAATTGATTTCAAACAATGACTAATTCAAAGTAATCTTGGATTAAATGCACGATAATAAAATGTAATCCCCTTGAGTTGAAATTTGGCCTTCCTAGCTTCACTAAAGATAAGAGTTCAATGTATTGAGCCTAGAGATGAACCTTAGATTCCACCAGATACAAACCTCAAAATACTTCAATTAAACATCTTAACCAAGCTTCAATTGCAATATTACAGTAGTAAGAGGCTCAAAGGAAAAAAATCATTCAATTACTTCCAAACCATAAATGTAATTACCATTACATCAATAAAAACGTTCAGCCCAACTAGATGAAAAATAGTCTCAACCAAGCATTAATCATCATAGCTAAACCTACTCTAATGATGATCATACAAAGTCAATTAAATAAGCTCCTAGCTCAACCATCAAGCTTTTGAAGGCTTGACACAGAACAGTTCCAGCAACAACGAATTGAAGCTATCTTACGTAAATGCCGAAACCAAGAGCTATGGAGAACTCCAATGAAGAACATAAGCTTAGGCCATTACTACACCTCAAGGGAAACACAAAGAAGGCATAGCTACTCATAGTAGCTGAATACACAGCAAGAAAGAAGGAGAAGAAATCAGCCATTGAATCTGGAATTTATATGCTGCAGAAGATGAATATGAGCAATGGAGTTGATGATGATTTTTCTTCTCTGGAACAGCAAAGGTTTGGACGAATTTGTTGTTGGAGATGATGTGGAATGGGTGCTAGGGCTGCATATGAAGAATGAGAGTGTAAAGCTAAACCTCTGCTCCTCCACAAATATGGAAAAAACATGTTTTAAGCCTTTCCTCTTTAATGTGCGTTTTCCCCCACTTTTTCAGCCTCTAGCCATCACTCTTTGCCCCCTTTAACCAAAAGAAACCCTAAGCTCATTAATCAAAACACATAGCATAGCTCAGGATCCCTTTCTACAATAAATTTAGCTTGTAATTATCCTCTTTCAGTCCCTGCAATTCCAGAAAATACAGTAAGTCCCAAAACAGCAAGTTCACTAAATAAAGTAATTATTTCGTAGAATCTCCTCATGCTTAATGCAACATTATGCTCATCAAAAACTCAATATTTTAAGCCACTTATCTCTACTTTCCATGCCAAAATATATGAATTAACATGAGGAAATATGCACTTATCAATTTCCCCCCACACTCAAACTTTGCACTTCGGGGCAAAAATCAAAATTGTCACCAAGTGAAGAGGGATGGAAATTAACAAACATGATCAAGCTTCAAGAACACATTTAGCTAGACAATAAAGCATCAACTAATTCAAAATCCATGAGCATGCCAAAAGTTAGAATAAACAACGATGCAAGTGATCGGACACGGTTTTGTCCCCTTCCGATTCGATGCAAAAATGGTTACTCCTAAAGTAATGTAGTATAGTGAGCAACCAATCGTTCTTCTCGAGGAGCGGTTTATTGGCTATCTTAGTCTAAATTGGTTATTAAAAACATTGTTAAACTTGAATTTGCAAAGTAAGGGGGATTTAGTCTAAAGCTACAGAACAAAATGTAAAACTTGTGGTAAAATATTTTTGGTGTTTTCAAAAATTGTAAGTAAAATTTGGATTGAAAGGGAGTATAGTGAGTAGACTCTCAGTGATGGAATTTTAACTATCCTTGCCTTGGTTTAGTTGTGGGAGATTTATCCTTCTGAGTTCAATTCATAAACCCTAAGCTATCACTTAGGTCCAATGGTTCAATTAATGCTAATTGCTTGAATCCAAGTCAAACAACATTCCTTAAAGCATTGTTCAGCGCAACTCAGAATGTAGAGAGAGTGATTGATGCTCATGCTTTTGAAGGATTGCAATCACAATCACAGAAACTTAATGAACAACTAATTACCAATAATGATTGATAACCTAGTGAGCACAAGGAATCAAATCTGAAATTCATAAACTCTAATCTGTATGAACAACAACAAATCCAACTACATAGCCAAATCATAAATTCAAAAATCTACAAACTGAAGTTCATAGCAGTAGAAATCTCTAGATCTAAAGATCTCTACAAAATTCAAATACAAGATATGGCTAGGAATACTCCCCAATGAATCTCTGGCTCAAGTCTTGCTCTCCATCACCAAGAGGCTAAGAATCTAGCCTCTCATGATTCCAGGGACGCAACAATCATCACTCCTACGCTCAACCATCAGAAGAGGAAGATGAAGATGGAAAGTAGTGCAGCGGAAAGTGATTGGAAGGTAGGAGAAGTGTGAAAAATGGGAAATGGAGATGAAGTGTGTAGAAAAATGGAAGGAGATCTGCAGAATGGAAAGAGTTCAGAGAGAACTCCTCTGGCTTCTGGATTTGCTTCCTCCCAAGTGCAGAATCCTCTGGCTTCTGGATTTGCTCTCTCCAAAGTGCAGAAAACCTCCCAATTCGTGATTGTTCTAATTTAGTTAGATCCAGCTGCTGACCTCAGCTCAAAACGCACAGCATCATTTCCACGTGATTAGGTCGCGACTTGGCATAGTTAGGTCGCGACCTGGAAGTAGTCAAGTTGCGACTTGGGTCAACTGCATCCCGATGTGTTGTAAAACTCACATCTTCTAAAAAATACATCCAAGTCACGACCTAAATTCTTAGGTCGCAACCTAAAAGTGGCAGAGGGCTCCTTTGACTATTTTTATCTTTTGATGAACTTGTGGCTCCTTTAATGTTCCATCTTGGGTCTTGAAATCTCCTCCAAATGCCTACAAATAAAGGCAAAGAGCTTTGTAGAAGTTAAATGAATTAAAGATCAAGGCATTCACCTTTTGGATGAGATAAATGACCCATTTTTACCCTTAACTAAGTACAATGCAATGCATGAATCAATATAATCAATAATGGTATAAATACATGCAAAATAAGGGTAAAGGTGTTACAAAATACCATAAAACGCTCAAGAAAACCATGTAAATATTGGGTTCTATCAGCAAGTTAAATGAGCTCAATTAGAAACCGTCACTAGGATAAGTGTTTGCACTCTACTCTCATGCATAGGATATCTTTTTCACTTGCATCCACTTGACTATACCATACCATATGCTTGTAGAGTTTCTAGGCTCTACACCACTTGGTAGCAATGGCTAAATAGTTCCAAAGGACTTTCTTAGGGTTTTATTGTTGGGAAGGATAGAAATATAGAATGGCTAGTAAATGGATGAAGACAATCGAATGTGATGTAATGGAAAAACACAACAATGCCCAAGTGCATGCATAGTTGGATAGATAAGCACATAATGGCATAATATCATGAGATTAAAAATGCAATGTAAGGCATCCTATTCTTACTCATCCTATTTTTTCTTGTTCTTCTTTTCCAAAGCTTTTTTTTTCTTTACTTCATTATTTTGCTTTTCTTATTCCCTTTTTTCTCTTTTTTTTTTTGTTTTCTATTGCTTTTCTTCCTCTTTTCTCTTCTTTTTTCTCACATAGAACCTCCAAACTAACGCCAAATCACATGCAAGGGATCAACAATGCCATTATGCTTTATAAGAGGTGCAATGCTAGTTGGCCTATATCAATGAACAAGGGTTTGAAAAGGAAAAGTGATGGGCTCAAAGGGGGTAAGCAATGGATAATTATGATTGAGTGATGGCTTTATGGCTAGTTGGCTAATGAAATGAATGCCTATGTCATCTTTACTTAGCCAATTCAAAATGCAGGGAAGAAACAAAACAAGTTCTAGAGAGCAATAGCCCAAGTGGATGAATCACGCAAAGGAATAAAACAATTAGGCTCAAGAATACATTTCAACAAGGCTTTTTGTCTCCTACCAAACTCATTAGACAATGCATCATTCATATTTTTTTTTTCAAATGCATGGCAGCTCACTTAATTTAACAAGTTTCAACCCCATCCCTGGAATCCTCATGAAAAACTAAGCAAGGAAGCAACTTTCCATGCAATTTAGAGATAGGAAAAATTTGCCATTCTTTTGGTCCCAAATAGACCAAAAAACAGGTGCCTCATGTTTTGCACAAATGGATGAATTTTCAAAAACTGATCACATCCCTCAAATCCTCATGAAAAACTAAGCAAGGGAGGAAGTTTTATTCAATTCTGAGACAGTGAAAAGTTTTCATTCTTCTGGCTCCAAAAAGGCCAAAAAAACAAGGTGGCAACCTTTTTTGGCCAATTGATTGAATTTTAAAAAGCTAACTACATCCCAAGAATCCTCATGAAAAACTGAGCAAGGTAAGTAGTTTTCATGCAATTCTTAGGCAGTGAAAGTTTTTTATTCTTTTGACGCCAATAAGGTGAGGGAAAAGGTGGCAAGGTTTTTGCCAGAATGGATGAATTTTCAAATATTACCTACACACAGGAATGCTCGTTAAAAACTAAGCAAGAGAAGAAGCTTGTATGCAATTCTAAGACAGTGAAAAAGTTTTCATTCTTTTGGCCCCAACAAGGCCAGAAGACAAGGTGGCAACTTTTTTTGCCCAATTGGGTGAATTCTAAAAACTAACCACACATGTTGAATCCTCATGAAAAACTGAGCAAGGAAGTTTCTATTCAATTCTGAGATAGTGAAAAATTATCATTCTTCTAGCCTCGAAAAGGCCAGAAAATAAGGAGGCAACTTTTTGGGCCAAATGGATGAATTTTCATAAACTAACCATATCCCTGAAATCTTCATGTACTATTGAGCAAGGGAGGAAGTTTCCATGAAATTATGAGAAAGTGAAAATTTTTCATTCTTTCGGCCCTAAGCAGGCCAGAAAATAAGGGCCTCATTTTTTGCCAAAATGGATGAATTTTCATAAACTAACCATATCCCTGGAATCCTTATGTAATATTGAGCAAGGGAGGAGATTCCATGGAATTATGAGAAAGTGAAAATTTTTCATTATTTTGGCCCTAAACAAGCCAGAAAAAAAAAAGGGCCCCATTCTTTTTCTCAAGTGGATGAATTTTCAAAAATTAACCATATCCCTGGAATTCTCATGAAAAATTGAGCAAGAGAATAAATTTCCAAGCAAGTCTGAGACAGTGGAAAATGTTCATTCTTCTGGCCCCAAAAAGGCTAGAAAACAAAGTGGTAAATTTTTGGCCCAACTGGATGAATTTAAAAAACAAACCACATCCCTAGAATCCTCATGAAAAACTGAGCAAGTGAGGAAGTTTCATGTAATTCTAAGACAGTGAAAAATATCGTTCTTCTCACCCAGAAAAGGCTAGAAAACAAGGCGGCAACTCTTTTTGTACAACTGGATGAATTTTTAAAAACTAACCTTATCCCTAGAATCCGCATGAAAAACGTAGCAATGGAGGTGCTTTCCCGTTATTTCTAAGAAAGAGTAAAACTTTCATTCTTCTCGCCCCAAAGAGGCCAGAAAACAAGGTGGCAACTTTTTGTCCCAAATGGATGAATTTTTAAAAACAACCACATCCCTAGAATGCTCATGTAATACTGAGCAAGGGAGGAAGTTTTCATGAAATTATGAGAAAGTGAAAAATTTTCATTCTTTTGGCCCTAAACAAGCTAGAAAACAATGTGGCAACTTCTTGGCCCAAATGGATGAATGCTCAAAAAATATCCACAAACCTGGAATCCTCATGAAAACTTGAGCAAGGGAGGAAGTTTCCATGAAATTCTGAGACAACGAAAAATTTTCAATCTTTTGGCCTTAAACAGGCCTGAAAACAGTGTTGCAACTTTCTGGCCTAGATGGATGAATTTTTAAAAAATAACCACATCCCTGGAATCCTTATGAAAAATTGAGCAAGGGAAGAAGTATCCATGCAATTCCGAGACAATGAAAATTCTTCATTCTTTTTGCTATTAAAAGGCCAGAAAACAAGGTTGCAACTTTCTGGCCCAGATGGATAAATTTTCAAAAACAAACCATATCCCTGGAATTCTCATCAAAAAATGAGCTATGGCGAAAGTTTCCATGAAATTCTGAGACAGTGAAAAATTTTCATTCTTATGGCCTAAAACAGGCCAACAAACAAGATTGCAACTTTATGGCCCAAATGGATGAATTTTCAAAAACTAGCTACATCACTAGAATTCTCATCAAAAACTGAGCAAGGCGGGAAGTTTCCATACAATTCTGGGACAGTGAAAAATTTTCATTCTTCTAGCCCATAAAAGGCCAGAAAACAAGATTGCAAATTTATGGGACAAATGGATGAATTTTTAAAAATTGACCACATCCCTGTCATTCTCAAGAAAAACTGAGCAAGGGTCTGAGTTTCCATGCAATTTTGAGACAGTGAAAAATTTTCATTTTCTGGCCCCAAGCAGGGCATAAAATAAGGGGACTCATTTTTTATCCAACTAGATGAATTTTCAAAAACTAACCACATCCCTGTAATCCACAAGAAAAACTGAGCAAGGGAGGAAGATTCCATGCAATTCTGAGAGAGTGAAAAATTTTCATTATTCTAGCCCAAAATAGGCCAGAAAACAAGATTACAAATTTATGGGACAAATGGATGAACTTTCAAAAACTAACCGCAACCATGGGATCCTCATGAAAAACTGAGCAAGGGAGGAAGTTTCCATGCAATTCTAAGATAAAGAAAAATTTTCATTCTTCTGGCCCAAAACAGGCCAGAAAACCAGATTGCAACTTTATGGCCCAAATGGATGAATTTTCAAAAACTAACCACATCTCTGGAATCCTCATGAAAAATTGAGCAAGGGCAGAAGTTTCCATGAAATTCTGAGATAGTGAAAAATTTTCATTCTTCTGGCCTAAGGCAAAGCATAAAAGAAGGGGCCTCATTTTTTTGTCCAAGTGGATGAATTTTCAAAAACTAACCACATCCCTAGAATCCTCATGAAAAATTGTGCAATGGAGGAAGTTTCCATGCAATTCTAAGACAGTGAAAAATTATCATTCTTCTGGCCCAAAATAAGGCAGAAAACAAGATTGCAAATTTATGGTCTAAATGGATGAATTTTCAAAAGCAGACCACATCCCTGTAATCCTCATGAAAAACTAAGTAAGGGAGGATGTTTCCATACAATTCTGAGACAGTGAAAAATTTTCATTCTTCTGGCCCAAAACAGGCCAGAAAACAAGATTGTAGCCTTGTGGCCCAAATTAGATGAGCACAATGGGAATTAAAAGTTTTAGTGGATTTTAAGATGCATTATAAGGAATTTTTTTTAAGAATATATTTGATTGATATGCAAATGTGACCTTATTTACAAATTTGGATTTAAAAAAAATTGATGACTTGTGAAATTAGAATGAAAAGAGTTGAGAAATTGCGGTTTAATTGGAATAGAAATGAATATGGTGTGAAATTATAATCTAATTATAACGTTATTATTGCCAAAGTATGATATTTGTTTTGTATGATGTAGGTATCTTGTAAACATATTTTTACAACAATGTTAATATTACATCATATCACATCTTGGATAATAAAATATCCTATAGGCGTTTACTTGAAATATATGCATATGTAATGAAAATATTATATTTTCACAAAATTTATACCATGTAAAATTGTAATTTGTTGAAGAAGCAAATTTTAGTGTATTATTAATAAGTAACAAAATTATATAGTGACGTAATACTATATATTAGTTCTTGAGAAACTGATTTAGATTATTTTTATTTTACGTGTGAACAAAAAGGAATTGATAATGAAAATTATGAAATTGTAACCCACTGATCTATATTATAGCTTCGTTGCTTTGGTTTGATAAATAGTCTAAAGGTGAAAGTTCAATTGAATTGAAATTCATGATTATATGTGAGGTGGAAGTGCTTGAACTTTTAAGTGGAAAGATAGGTTATTGATCTACTATATACTGGTTTTGTCTTTGAATTAAATAAGTTATTTATATGACTTACACTTGAGGGAAAGATTGTTAGAATACAAGTGTAAGTTAATATTAAAAAGCCCTATAGATGTACTTCCCTGCAAAGCCTAATTAATCTCCCGTATATGCATGTCATACCAAGATTTTAAATTAATATACTATGAAAATTGAAAAGTTATTATAGTAAATCAAAAGTTTACTGATATAGACAAATTTATTGTTGGCATGACTTGTTTAATCATTGGCCCATTCAAAAAGCATGTAAACCATACAAGTATTCAGTAAATTCGATAGATGCATCTATAAGATGGTTATATGTGTAATTATAATTAACTTGCAGCTTGAATTTTGCAAGATTATTTGAATAAATCATTATGTTGATGAGTGCACAATTTCTAGATTATATGATCTATAAATCATTTATTGAAGCCTTCATAAATAGTTAGATCAATACTTATGAGAACAAAATTTTCACTTCATTGTTGGCATATTTGATTTGATCTATTGCAGCACTTGTACATATCAAGCCAACAAAAATCTCCCAATGAAATTGGCTTTTGGTCATGAGCCAAATATTTTCCATTTTAAATGTTTGAATGTTCAATGTTTTGTTTTACTAATCCTTTATAATGCACATAGATGGAATGTAGACATAAATGTTGGACAAGATTCTCCTCCTTGTTTGTCTCTAAATGAAACAAAATTGTGTTTCTAAATGGAACAAATGGGTTTATGAGATTTGTACTGCATTATTAGTTTATTATCATTTAATAATGTTTTTCCGAAATTGAGTAGCTGGAAAAGATAATACATGGAATGCATTATTACTATCAAATTTAGATCCTCAAATATATTTGTATGAATCAGAAATTCATCAAATATTGCATTCATGATATATTACAAAATACCTGTCAAATTCAATTACTGACTTAAATGAAAATTACTCATTCTCATATTCCAACTAAAAATGCTCCGATTCTCATATTGCAAATAAATGAAAATGAGACATGCTTGAAGCATGGGAAACCAATCGGTTCCAAATATAATATTTTGAATAAAGAGGAGCATATACTTAAAATGATCACATTGAGGAGGTTAGTACTCCAGAAGAGTCCGAGACATAACTACTTGCAAAAACCTCTAGAGAGATTTAGGTACCTGAAAAAGTAATATTGAGATTTTGATAAGTTATGTCGCAATGAGAAAAATGGAACTGAAAAAGATAGAGTTGTCGACAATAGTTTTGATAATAATATCACGTGATCAAATGAAGATCTTATACATAAATTTGTTGTGCAATGCAAACAGAAAAGTGATTGGCCAATATGAAAATAACAAAGGAAAAGACGCAATGAAATTACCATTATGTTATTTCAATGTAAGAATAATGGATCTATAATCCAAACGCATGAAATACAAAGTTATTATATGATATGGGAACATTTATGTGAAAACAAAGGTTTTCACAATGATATGATGATTCTAATCAGGTATATTATTTTGTGGTGGATAAGCAATAATTACTAGTTTGGCAAGATAAGTAAACAAAATCTGCGTCTATTGAATATTATTATAGCCTATGCATATGGCTCCCTTAATAATGAATTTTTATGAAAATCCTTGAAGGATCTAACATGCCAGAGGCATGCAAAAGAACATCATTATATGTATAAAATGTTATTTGGTCTAAAATAATTTGAGGCTGATTTGACTCATAAAAATATATTGGAAAATGAATAATGTTGTATTTTACTTGACTAGCAAATCAAGTTATTAATTGGCTCCATAACTTCAAAATCATAAATTTTGCTAAGATGATTTTGTCTACAAAATAGGTTGAGTTTAATGGACTAGACGTTCTATATATTTATTCTATGATAATGTTATGTTGTGACTAAATTTCTGCAAGATATGTCATGATTATTTTCATGATAAATGTTTTAGTGAGTTCTATGGTGTATAAGGCAAATAATGAAGGGTATATGGAATATTCAACATACCCAGAAAATATAACAAATGAATACATGCATAGTTTAGATAACAAAAGGAGATCAACTATTTAAGAAGTCATCGATGATAGTCACATTTGAGAAAATGTAATGACAGTGAGTGATATTGTTATCAGGGGGAGTAAAAGTGATGTCGTTATCATATGAAGAAGAGAAATTAATACTATCTTCAGGGGAAGAAAAGATCATGCTGCCCTCTTTTTTCCTTAACCAAGGTTTTGTCCCATTGGGTTTTCCTGGTAAGATTTTTAACGAGGTAGTTTCAATATGTATTGTGTACCCTTTTTTCTTTACTAGGTTTTTGTCCTATTGGGTTTTTCCTAGTAAAGTTTTAATGAGGCACAACATTTGTTTATGGACATCCAAGAGGGTGTTATGAAATTATATACAAATGTGGATGTCCATGGAACTCTTTTGATTCCTCTTAGGATTATCTCCCTCTAAATGCCAAATTCCATAACCTCCCTAATGAATTGCTTGAGAGAAGTTTCTAATAGTTATTGTTATTACTTTATTCTTTATAGTATTGTAACCATAGCATTAGATTTTAAGAGTTGAAGGCCTATAAATAAAAGTCATGTACAAAGTGTTTGAACATACATGTGAATGAGATATACTTCCTTAATTCCTCTCTCAATTTCTTCTTCTACTCTCAAATTCTCTCATTTTATAACAATAAAATGATTTTGTAAAATTGGTTGATTTTTTTATTTGTGAATAAATTTTTGTTTAAGAAACATGACATGGAAAAACAAATCATTAATTGATAGGACGAATTCTTAAATTAATTAAAATTCACAATATTCCCTCTTAGATTTGCAACCCAGAAAATCACATCCCACCTCAGACAATACTGTAAAACCTGTAATTAAAATGAATTATTATTGAAAACTATAATGGTTGTCTAGATTCTTGACAACAATTAATATAAGGTTAAGGTGTAACTTTAACAATGAAGTTTTTTGCCATGAGTATCTAGCATAATTAAGTTCTAAATGGTGCAAAAGTAGAGGCACAATATTTTAAGAATGGTGCGATTTCAACAACCCGTTAAATTGCCCCAAATATCCGTTATAAAGCTAGAAAGAGACCTAGTTAATCACATACCAAAGAAGAGATGGATGTTTGAGCAAATTTAACTTAATTGTTAAAATTGCATCATTTTTAAAAGATTGTATCTACCCTTACACTCTTCAAAACTAAATTGCGTTAGACACACCTTGCAAAAACCCCATCGCTAAAATTACACCTAAAACCATTAATATACTTGAGACAATTTTTTAGCCACCTTTCACCTCAAATATTTGATTTATACAACAGTTGATTCAAACAACCTTGGAAGAATACTTTTTGTCTTTTTGATAACAGTTTTATTTTACAACCATTCACATTCGATTAAATAATAAAAATATAATTTAGTCATTCGTATAATTATTTATTATTACTTATACTTTTAGGATATGTGAAAGGAAAATAATAAACTCCAGTCCTTCTATCAAAAGCAATATTATAATCTATTCTCAAGTAATATGTGTCTTCAAAATAAAAAAAATTTATCTCTATTTTTTTATTTCCAATTATTGGTATAGTTTCGCATTTGACTACCTATTTAAATGTAATAAAAAATACATGTCCATGTAAATTGTTATGTGCGGTTTAACGTATTTTAAAGAAAAACACAAAAAGAATAGTTGAAAAAACAAAAAAAAATAGTTGACAAACCATTAATAACATTATTAAAATTAAATTTAAAATATTGGAAAAGAAACATTATTTAAGCATATCACAGAATATATTTTATAGGCAAATGACAGAAATTAGTTTCAACAGCATAGACATGAAATATAATATTTTCTGAGATTGATTTAAATTTTGAATTTCGAAGAAAGATAATGCTAGATCTACCCCCAACTAAACCAACAGAAGTCTTAATAAATGTAAAAATCAGGCGGAATAATGATTTAAATCTTGAGATGATGCCATAATATATTTATTAAAAAGAAAACTGTCAAATATATATATATTATCAACATAATATCAAAAAGAAATACTTAAGTTAAGTTCCTTATATGCATTATATCAGCGAGGAGCTTGGCCTATCCATTGAGGCCCCTCTCCATTTAGCATCCATTTAAATATAACAATATCTATTTGAAGCCTCAACTTAAATCAATCGATGTACTTAAAACCTGGTTAGCATGCTTTTTAAAATAACTAATAAATAATTTTATAAAATAAATTAATAAATATGAATTAATCCAATGTCAGGAGATTGTATAATAATATATTTTTCAAAGTTGATTGGTTGTTTGATTAATTCATTTGACTGTATATAATCAATTTATATATTATATTTGTATTTTTTACAATGTTTGATTTAAGTGAAGGCTATATAGACACCACTAGATTTAAATGGAGAGTGTAACATCCTAAATTCTAATTTGGAGTTAATTATAATTAAGAAATAATTATTGTGATTTAAAGTCTTCGCTTGTATGCTTGGAAATGTTTTTTTTTGTGTAATTGGGGGAGTTCACTGTGGCGAACAATTGTTATATGTGAGAATTTTCTCTTGGGTCCCTTTCATCATGGCGATTTTGCATTCATTTCAGTATTTTCCTTTTGGGTCCAGTTTGCCGTAGCGATCTCATTTTTGTAGCAAAACTGCATTAAGTGATCATGTACCGGTCCCGGGGGGTATTATATATCACCCGCATCCCTTCTCCTTTTTCTTCTTCTTTTCCTTCTGCTTTCCCTTCATCCCTTTCTCTCCCTCTAATGATGCAAGAACTCTCCCAAGGCATCAATTAGGGATCATTTTGGTAAGCAAACCCTATCCTTTTCACTTTCCTTCCTTCAGAAAAATTGTTCTAAATGTTTTTCTCTTCCCAATGATAGTAATTTCATGCTAAGCTGAGGATATTTTTGTGTTAGGGTTTTAATAAAGTTTTAAGTTTTGACAATGTAAGACCGTAGGATTGTAGAGGAATATTTATAGGGATTTTAATCGGTTTGATTCTTGATTTGGGTATATTATGATTTTATAATGATTTTTGTTGGCTATAAACTCAACAAATATTAGTTTGGGCATTTTGGTCAATCTAAATTTGGAGGATAAATTCATGCAAATTATAAGTGTGTATATATATATTTGTATATACGAATGTTGAGGTGGTGTTGGTTTAGTCATTTGATGTGTTATTATAGTTATGTAGATTAATTGAGTTTTAAGGATTTGAGCCTTGGGAATGAATTATTGTGGTATTTCAACTTGCTTTGGCATGAGGTAACCACCCTCCATTTATTATGCATGCTTGGGACATGTTAGTAAGTGGTCTTGAATTATTATCATATAAATATGATTATTTGATAAACTTGGCATTGTTACTATTGAAAACATTTTGAAATTTGGATGTCAAAGAATTGATGTGTTGAAGTGGCAATGTTTACGAATAACTCTGGGTAACGTTTTTTGGTTTTATTGTGACCCGTTAAGCATGAAATTATTGATTTGAATCATGTGTACATACATGTATTGATGGCAATTTGTGGAAGTGCCATGATTGAGTACTAAAAATGAATATTGTGATATTGGGAGAGGTGAATGTCGTGATTGATGGGAGGTTATTAAAGAGGAAATAAGTGGGTGAATATTTAGCATGCATAATGAGGAAATAAAAATGGAGGACTTCTGGCTGTACACCGAATGATCATAGGCCCAGTGTGTGTGAGGGCCTATGACAACCCTATTAATATCGGCGGAAGAACCCGTGGTGTGAACTTGTGTTCTGTAGATCTGGCCAATTCACATCACTTGAACGGTTAGCTCTGTGGGTAGCTACCAGTCACTTGGGATAGCACTAGCCCATGGGTTCAGCCAGAGATAATAAGGCTGGGGGAGTTACAAGGAAGTCTTAGTGTAAGAAAAGTGACTATCGATTGTTGATTCATGTGATTGCCTATGATTATTGAGAATTATGTTTATGATGCTGTGGATATTAATAAATGTATTTATATTGTGAAATGTGAACAAAAATGGCTGTTGACTAGTTTTGAGAGTTAGTATAGCTTATAAACACATTATTGCATGCCATTCATTCTTTATTTCTCATGGGCACTCGTTGGTATGCCTTATAAGTAGGATGGTTGGTTGCTGAGACTTATGTCTCACCCTATGGTTTTAACATTTTCAGGTGGAAGTTCCTGTGTTAAGATAAGTAAGAAGGCTCCGGAGACTTGAAGTAGACTATAGTTATTGTATAGTCTCTTTCTAAGCTATATGTGATGCATCATGTATATTGCCGCCATTATATGGCTCATATTTTGTTACAGCTTTGGTTGACATATTTAGACACGCACTCTTAATGAACTATATAGAGAGGGCTAGAGGCCTAACCTTGATGTTTCACAATATTTTGGTGGATCCACTACATTAATGATTGATTGAGGATTCTTTTCAGTTGTTGTTTTCCTTGTTAGGAAAAATTAAATTCTTTTAATCCTCATCTTTCTATAAACTAAGAATTTCATAATTATGATTTGTATCAAAGTGTCATTTTATGGAGTTAAGAACCAGTTTATAAAGATTGTTGTTAGAGAGAGCAAATGGAAACAAGCCTCAATGGAAAGGTCTCCATCCTATAAGACTATTTGTCCTTTTTTTTCATGTAGGTTTTGTAACAACGGTATTTCTTAACTGGTTACTTAACTCAATAAACAACAATTTAACAATTAACTATAACTATAAAAATTCTTAATTTATGATATAGGTTAACTAGCAAGAGATAACATTTTACATTAAAAAAAACAACTAAACTTTCAAATTTCATGCCAATATCAAATTTGTGGCTCAATACCAAATTGTCCAACATAAAACATATTCCTTTAAATAATTAATCACAAATCAGCAGAGTAGATCCACCAAAATATTATAATAGTATCAATGATAGGCATCTTGCCTTATAATAGTAATTCATCAAAAAAATTATGAGTTTAAGTGTCTCAATTAAGGGTATAACAAAATGTGAGCCCTATAATGATGGTAATTTACATCAATACATCACATATAACAAAAGAGGAGGTTATATAATGATTATAGCACAACTTAAGTCTCTGAAGCCTTCCCATAAGTCTTAGTATGGGAGCTATCACCTGAAAAATGTTAATAGCAACAGGGTTTAGAGACAAGAGTCTCAGCAACCAGCAATCCAACTGAAAAGGCATACCAGTGAGTGTCGATAAGAGATAAAGAATCAATTACATATAAAAATAACTTCTTAAATCATACTCAAGTTTCCAAATAGTTCAAACAGTCATCTTTATTCACATTTAACAATACACACACATACACATCAACATTATTATCATAGATATATCACAATGATAATAAAAGTCACATGAATCAATAATAACATGATCACCTTTCTTAAACACTGAGTCTCCCTTGTAACTCCCCCGCCTTATTTCCTCTAACTGAAACCATGGGCTAATGCTGCCCCATATGACTAGTAGCTACCCTAAACAGCTCACCGTTCAAGTGATGTGGACTGGCCAGATCCATAGAGCACAAGTCCGGACCACGGGTTCTCCCCTCAACATCAATGTGAGGAGTCATGGGCCCTCGTAGCGTAATGGGCCTAGGATCATCCAGTGTATATCCGAAAGTCCTCCATCCTTATTTCCTCTTTAAGCATGCTAAATATTCACCCCCTTATTTCCTTTTTAATAACCTCCCTTCCATAACAACATCCACCTCTCCCAATATCACAATAATTATGACACATACTCAATTTGCCATCAACACTTGTATATATATATATGAATATTCACAGCACTTTCCAACTAATAATTTCATGTTCAAAGGTCACCGTAGAATCACCCACATATTTATCAAGAAGCATTTGCAAATATTGCCATTATAACACATTGACTCTTTGACTCCAAATTTCACAACACATTTTCCAATATTATTAATGCAAGATTTATCAAATAATAATATTTTTATGAAACTAAATTCAAAATCACTCACAAACATGTCCCAATCATGTGTAATAAGTGGAAAGTGATTACCTCACACCAAAGCAAGAGTACACTACCACAACAATCCACAGTCCAAAGCTCAAGTCACCAAAATACAATCAATCTACACAATTAATTTAATTACATATCAATGTAATACTAATGAAAACAATAACATGTAACTTTAAATAAAACTCACTTCTTATTTAAATTTTAAGTCATCTAATAATTCCCCGCTCAAAATCATAATTCAAATTATCTATCTTATTCACACTTTTATCCTTCAATAGATCTATTCCTCTTGTCAAAATTATAAAAAAAAATAATTTCTTCTACCTCCAAAAATTCCCAACAAAAATCACATAAATCAAATATCATCAGTTTTTATTGCAAAAATCACATTTCTCCCTTCCATAAATTATTTCTCTTTATTGGAATTACAAAAATATAATTACTTACTCAATCCTTTCTAAAATACCAAATTTTAAAACTTAAAGTTCCTCCAAAAATTCCTAATATTTATATCTCATCAAAAACCTTAAATCCAATCCACTCAATAATTAATTTAGGGTCCAATATGCTAAAATAAATTATAAAACTCAAATTTAATGCATAAAAAAATCATATAAGCCCAAATAATATTCTGACTATCAAGAAAATTATTTAAAATCTTCAAATCAACCAATAAATAAAATTAAACCGATAAATTATATTGTTAAAACTCAAAACTTGATTCAAACCCTAACCCATAAATTTGCTCTATCCTTCGAATAAATTACACCATCAGATTGATCTAAAGGAGTAGAATAACTTTCACGAAGGAAATTTAATGATTAGGAGACGTTTTACTCACTAAAATGAGCTCCAAAGTTTGGTCTCTGCGTGAAAGTGGCGGAAGAAGTGAGAGAGAAGGAGACGCCGATGCGGGGAGAGAGAAAAAGTGAAGTGTCTGACGCTCTCATTGTTTTATATTGTTTTGGCTAATATTACCACTTAGGACCCCATGCTTTCCATTTTTTCCGTTTTCTCCCCCCTTTTATTTTATTCTTCTATTTTTTTTTTATCATATGTTATCATTTATTTTATGGTAACAAAATATATATTTGATTGAATCCATATTACTCAAATAACTATAGGATAATTTTGAATTATTATAAAATAAATATTCTCTAATGATAATTTTAGAAATAAAATTTTAGGATGTTACAGATTTACAGTTAAAAGATACTATCTCCAAAATAGAAAAGTTGACTACGTGTGATAGGAAACTTGATATAATATATATATATATATATATATAAAGAATTTGATGTAAATATAATCCTATTATATTTATTATATTGACTAAGTGTGGATTAGTATATTTTGAAGCAAAAAAAAAAAGGAAAATTACTTTTATGTGGATTTGGAAACTTGTTTCTATGTGTACAGTAAATAATGACTAATGAAAAAATATAGTGATCAATTTTTGTTCCTGTAAAAAATGTATAATAAATTAATATGAAATAAGAAATATAATAAATATCGAATTCACACTATAAAATACAAATCAAATTTGAAATTTGAAATTTGAGGGGAGATGTAGAGACTACAATGATTATGGGGAATTACAATGTCCCCTGCATGAATCAATATGATAAATAATAAGTTTCAAAAGCATATGTTTTCTAATTGGACCGATAGTAATTATTTTTAGGGTTAAGTTCCATTTTTACCATAAAATGTTTTTCTAGGTTTAACATTTGGAATTTTTATTTGGTTTATATTTGTCTTGAAAATTTTATTTCATAGAATATTTACCCCAAAGTTAATAGAGTCAATAACTCATTATGCTAACGTGACGTCACCTCACTTGTGAAATCCCACATCGATTGGAAAGGGGAACAAAGCATGCCTTATAAGAGTTTGGATACCTTTCCCTCGTAGATGCGTTTTTTGGGTGACTACAACTGTACCTAGAGAAACAAAACCTTGCTCTTGGCTACAACTACAAACAGAGACAATATCTATGAGGGAGGAGTGTTGGGCTATTATATCACTTTTCTTCCAAGTCATATTTAAGGAACAAAAAAGTAGAATTAGGGATAAGTCTCCCATTGGCAAATTAATTGTAGATGGAACATTCCAATTGAGCTTCCACATTATGTGTAATTGAGCTTTCATATTATGCAACTGACATTCCCAATATGCAATTAAGCTTCTACAATATGCAACTGAACTTCAATAGGAGTGCAATAACATGTTCTATTCTCTAGTTAATTTGTCAATGGGGATTTATCCCCAATTTTTCCCAAAAAAATATGTACTTTTAGTCTCTTCAATTTGGCTCTATATATATATGTTGTATATGTGTAGGGAGAATACCAATTAAATCCAATTAAAATATCTAAATCTAGATTCAGGTCTTTGGTTCTAAGAAAAGCCTAATAAGGCTTCTTGGCCATAGTAAAGATATTTTAATGTTGTTAAATGATCAAAATAATCCCTTTTAGTTAAAAATAAAAGGCTAAGGAAAACCCAAGATAAAACTCAAAATTGAATATTTTTAAATAAAATATTTTATTAAATTCAATCTTATTTTACTATATATATAAAAAAATCAAAATTATAATAATCAAAATGAATATCATGTAACAGATAATCGCATTCATTACATTCAATTTTTCTTTTTAATTTATGTGGTATTTTAATCTTTTAACCACATTAACAAAATCTGTAATAAAGCCTCTTGACCTTATTAGAAATTTGTTAAAATCGAATGCATGAATATGGATTTTATTATTTCAAATGGATTTAATTGGAATTTTTCAATTAAATTATGTATAAATTCTTGAATTTTTGGTTTAGTTATAACTCAATCTATTATATTTTCAATTTTTACATTACCATTCTTATAATTCATGACTCATACATAAGTCATACTACTATGTGGCCAAAAAGTGCTTCCAACTCAGGTCCAAGTTTATTTTTTTTAAATTAAAAAAAAGGAAGAGGGTGGATGAACAGGGGAAAAAAAAAGATCTCGATCTGTTATTGAAGAAGCTTTTTCTTTTTTGTTTTTTGATAATAGGAAAAATGATATTAAACCTAAAAGTTTAAATTTCAATGTTAAGAAAGAAATATTAGAAAAGGAACTCACAAAAGAAGAAATAAGGGAGCTGGCAACAACATGGATATCAGTACTAATGAAAGAAGATAAAAAATTGAGAATATCTCTCCCAACAATTCCTTTCACCCAAGCTTCAGAGAATTGTATTTGTTTGAACATATTCTTTGCACGTAAAATTTGCAGATTGCGATTCCCATTGTGTGCAAAGCATTCAAAATTAATGATTCAAGACAATCCATCCCTGAAACACATTAAAAGGAATAGGTGGGGGTCAGAAAATTTTCTTGTCCATATTAGCCTATGTAATATGGAGTTGTCGTAACATATCCCATGACACTTTGTTGTCTTCCTTATCTTGATCTTCGAAAGCATGATAACCCAACCATTCATGTTGCCACAAAAACCAGGTGAAGCAAGTATCCTCTTGATAGGTGAGTTACTTGTGGCAACAAAAAAAAAATTCAAAGGAAGCTAAGTAGCCTTTGATCTCCTTGATGACTTGATCAGGAGTCACCTTCTTCCCATGATGAATAATTTGATTCCGTTTCATTCAAATGATGTTGAAGATGAGAATTGCTTCATGGATGATCCTAATGTGCCCATCAACTTGTAAAGTCATTAGCATACTCTTAAGCCAATCCATAGAATCCACAAGTGTTATGTTATCCATGCAGATATTCAAACATTCAAACCATACAAGTTTAGTAAAATGACAATGAAAGAAGAGATGGTTTAAGGATTCAACAACTTGACATCCAAAGGGACAAGAACCAGTGACATTCAAATGATGCTTAACGAAAACATCTATCGATGGAATTGCACGGTTAATTACTTTCCATAAGAATAAAATATTCTTAAACGGAAGAGAGATTGACCACAAGAATTTCCAAAAAGGATCAAGATTCCTTATCAACGTTAGAAATTTGTCCAAGCACTTGAGGAATCCATCCTTGACTAAATATGAACCCAAACTATTACCAGACCATACTAAAGAGTCTTCCGCACTGGAATATGAAAGAGGAATCTTTGAAATTTGCAAGGTAACTTCTGGGAATAAAAGGAAGATAGAGCAGTCAAATTCCGTTTCAAAGGAAAACAATTAAATGAGGTATGGAACATGAGATCTGAAACGTGAAGCAATTAAGCTCTTGAATCAGATTCTCTCTGCATCGGCCACTATAAGGGGTGGTTGAGAGAAATTAAAGATCCATCACCCACTATCCACTTTAAATTACTTACCACAAACATCCAAGAAGAATTATAAGGTCTCCTTAAAAAAGGTGATTCATTATGAGAGAAGTACTTAACCTCAAGGTTGATCTTAAAAGTGAAGAAGGAGAAGATGAAATAATTTGCCAAGTCGGCTTTGCAAGAAGAGCTTTATTAACACAGCACGTGGGCCTGATACCTAAACAACCTTTAGCAACTGGTAAAAGGAGAAAATCTTTACGGAGAAGATGAATCTTTCTATTAATTCCATTAGATCCCCAAAAAACATTGATACACATGGTATCAATTATGTCACAAATAGAAATGGGTAAATTAACACATTATAGGACATGAATATTTGTTGCACTTAAAACTGACTTTATTAAAGTTAGTCGGGTAGCCTGCGAAAGTAGCCGGCTTTCCATGCATTTGTCCTTCCCTCAATGAAGTGAACTATTTGGTTATAATACATGTGATAGAACCCAATATTTACATGGTTTTCTTTAGCGTTTTATGGTGTTTTGTAACACCTTTATCCTTATTTTGCATGCATTTATACCATTATTGATTATATTGATTCATGCATTGCATTGTACTTAGTTAAGGGTAAAAATGGGTCATTTATCTCATCCAAACTGTGAATGCCTTGATCTCTAATTCATTTAACTTCTACAAAGCTCTTTGCCTTTATTTGTAGGCATTTGGAGGACATTTCAAGACCCAAGATGGAACATTAAAGGAGCCACAAGTTCATCAAGTGATAAAAAAAGTCAAAGGAGCCCTCTGCCACTTTTAGGTCACAACCTGAGAATTTAGGTTGCGACTTGTATGTATTTTTCAAAAGATGTGAGTTTTACAACACATCGCGATGCAGTTGACCCAAGTCGCGACTTGACTACTTCCAGGTCGCGACCTAACTATGCCAAGTCACGACCTAATCACATGGAAATGATGCTGTGTGTTTTGAGCTGAGGTTAGTAGCTCGATCTAACTAAATTGGAACAATCACGAACTGAGAGGTCATTCTGCACTTTGAAGCCATAGGAGTTCTCTGTTCTCTCTTTTCATTATGCGAATCTCTTTCCATTTTTCTACACTCTTCATCTCCATTCATTGGGGAGTATTCCTAGCCATATCTTGTCTTTGAATGTTGTAGAGATCTTTAGATCTAGAGATTTCTATTGCTATGAACTTCAGTTTGCAGATCTGCAAAATTATGGTTTGGCTATGTAGTTGGATTGGTTGTTGTTCATATGAACTAGAGTTAATGAATTTCAGATTTGATTCCTTGTGTTCATTAGATTATCAATGATCATTGGTAATTAGTTGTTCATTAGGTTTCTGTGATTGTGATTGTAATCTTTCAAAGGCATGAGCACCAATTACTCTTTCTACATTCTGGGTTGCGCTGAACAATGCTTTAAGAAATGTTGTTTGACTTGGATTCAAGCAAATCTGCATTAATTGAACCATTGGACCTAAGTGATAGCTTAGGATTTATTAATTAATTGAACTCAGAAGGATTGATCTCCCATAACTAAGCCAAGGCAAGGAGAGTTAAGCTTCCATCACTGAGAGTCTACTCACTATACTCCCTTTCAATCCAAATTTTACTTGCAATCTTTGAAAACACCAAAAATATTTTACCACAAGTTTTGCATTTCATTCTATAGCTTTAGACTAAATCCCCCTTACTTTGCAAATTCAAGTTTAACAATGTTTTTAATAACCAATTTAGACTAGGATAGCCAATAAACCGCTCCTCGAGAAGAACGATTGGTTGCTCACTATACTACATTACTTTAGGAGTAACCATTTTTCCATCAAACCGGAAGGCGACAAAACCATGTCCGATCAATGGTGCCGTTGCCGGGGAGCCAAGTAATTGGTTCCCTAGTAATTGGTTATTATCACCATTATTGACTTAGGTTGAATCTCGTTGAGGCTAGATTTAGCTTTCAATTTTGACATTGCATAGCATACAAATTTTGCAGAAATACAAACAAATATCTTGATTTTCTATCATACCTTTTCATTTGCATTTTGCATACCATTTTGCATTTGTTTTTCATTGATCCTAAGTGTTTAGCCATTTTCCTAAAAGCTTTAAACATTTTGTATCAATTGGGAAGCATTTGGTTGACTAATTTGGTGAATTTTCGTGAGAGCAACACTCTGTGACCTTTAAGTCTTAACCTGAAATGCAAGTCACGACCTAGGAGTGTCAAGTTGTGACCTGGGAGTATCAAGTCGTGACCTGGGAGTGTCAGGTCGTGACTTGAATAATTTCAAGATATAATCTCAATCCCTAGTTCTAGGATTGCTCTCGGTACATTTCAAGTCGTGACCTGGTCCTTCCAAGTCGCGACCTGAATGTATTTTTCATCCAAATTTTTTTTCTAAGTGTCCCCATTTTCAAATTTTCTCTCGATACATTTAAAGTTGCAACTTAGACATCCAAAGTTGCGACTTTGGCATGCTTTTTCATCAAAAAAATCCTTCTAAGTGTCCAAACTTGTTGCTGCCTGCATACATTTGATTTTTGCACATACCTTGAGTGTGTACAACACTTCATACACCTCAAGATCACTGAGAATTGATTGTGTTTAACTTTTACAACTTGATTTATCAATTTCTCCTTTAAAATCTCACTTTTTGTAGAAGTTATGGGTCAAAACTTTGAAATCATACAATGTGAGCTAGATTTTCTTCAAGCCTCTGTATTTGGTGAAAAGGAATATGAACTTGGTCAAGAATGTGGTAGTCCATTCCTCAATCCATCTTTTGAATCTTACCATCAACTTTCATTTGAAACCTTTGAACCATCATTTCCATCCTATACTCCATACCATGAATCTCCGCCTCCATCATACAATCCATATTCCAACCCATATTTTGAACCTCAACCATCATTCCCACCATATGACTATCCACTTCCTCCACAATATGATCCATATCTACAACCTCCGTCTCCATCCTACTTACCTTCCTCTAACCCTCCATTCACCCCATATGACTATCCTTACCAATCCACTTTTCACCAACCTCAACCACCTCTTGAACCCTTCCCTCCACTTCACCCTACTACACCTCAACCAAGTGACCTAGATATTCCTCCTTCTTCCCATGACTTGGATGTTCTAACCAGTGCCTTAACAAGAAAGTATGATGCACTTAAAGAGAGATACCTAGTGCTACTCATGAATCAAGGAACACTGGAAACTCTAAAGAGATGGCCAATATTGATGAGTTCTTCAAGGCATATTATGATCATATGTCATGGGTACATACAGAAGGTGCAAATGGAAATCCTTGGCATGCAAACCTACTAGAGAAGGAGCAAGGAGTTCAAACTCAAGAATTGACTGCCACTTCACATGTGGAGATTTTCCAACCTCCTATGCCTCCACCCAAGACAACCATACAAGGAGCTGAGGTACAACAAGTACATTACCAACTTCCAAAGGAGTCGTCCTATATCTTAAGTAATATTGCTCCTGTACTTGAGGAGATTAATCCCCCTCTCACTACTGCCATGTCTGTTGAAGCTTCTTTTAAAATGAGTGATAGTGAGGTGGATGAAGAAATTGAAATTGAACCCCCTCACATGTATGAAATTGTCAATGCTCATTTGAATGCTTTTAATGGCACTTTAGTTGGAAATGTTACTTGCTCTTCCACTACTTTCTTGTGTGATGAAAATGCTTCTTTTCCTAGTGGCACGCATGATGATAAATTAAGTTTAATGAGCATTTTCCTTGTTCTCGTGATGATGAGGTTATATGTGCGAAATGTGATAAGCTGGACATTATAGAGGTTGATTCAATAAGGAATGATTCAATAATTTTGAATGACAATACTATGAATGCCAATGAATCATTCCAACAAATTTTATCCTGTGATTTACCACCTGATTTAGAGTCTTCTAATGATCAGGATGATAATTTCACTCAATTTTCTTTTTTCTTTCACTGTTTTACTTCCCACCTCTAGTGATTTTAATGATGATGTGATGTGCTTCAACATCTGTCAGTTGGATTCCCTGCTTTCCACTTTACAAGCACAAGAAGGTTTTAAAAATATAACTTTTTGTTTGGTTCCTACTGAAGGGAATCTCATTGACTTTCTTGGTTGTGGTTCATACTTGGAGAGTTTTGTTCCTAAGATGTCTTCACTTTACTCTTTCTCTCTCCATGCCTGCATTCTTGGACTGTATACTGCTATTAGTCCAATGTTTGTTTTACAGAATCATACTAGGCAAGGCTGTAACGACAAGCCCTATATTTTGGAACCTTTGCCTATTGATCCAGAGCCACCTCCATGAATATCCATTGTGGGAGTGGTTGTAATGAAGAAATACATGTTTCTCATCCGGGATGAGAACTTCTCCTACAAGAGTCTACGAAGATTTAAACGAAAGGTTGTCTCTTTCCTTACTTGTCGTCTTCTTAATTTCATATGATTGGTTGAGCTTATTTTGTTGATGAAGAAGATAAGTGTGGAGGAGACTTAATCCATTAGTAAAAGCTAGCTTTGTTTTGTTCTCTCCCCTATTCAGCCCAGTCCTTCTCTCACACCTTTCCCCTTACTTGTGTTTCATTGTTATATCATGCATTGAGGACAATGCATTGTTTAAGTGTGGGGGAGGAATTATACTTGTGATGTGCTCCATTCATTCTGTTTTGAAAATCTTTTGAATCCAATCTTTCATCATCAATCTTTAACGTTGAGTTCATATTTTTTTTCTTGATGATGAATTGCTAAGAATTGGATTAATTTTATTGTTTTGATGCTTGCTGAAGAGGTTGTGCATGCATAAGTATACTAGGCTTTGAAATTTTTCAGTTTTGGTAGCTCTCGGTACATTTTCAGTCGTGACTTGTATGGTATAAGTCGTGACCTATTATCTAAAACTTGCATGTAGTGTTTTTTCTCTTTGCTTTAAGCAATTAGCCTTTTCAATCCAACCTCATTGCATCGACCAAAGGAAACCATTCTCACCTTAAATTTTTGGAAATCTGGCCTTTGAAAATGATTTTCCTTAAGATTTTACAAGAACTTTTGGGATTCTCGTATATTCTTTGATGATTTTCTTGACCATTTTCAATCATAATCCTAAGGTCTACTTTTGTGATAAGTGTTCTAATACCATATGAATAGTCCATGTTCATTGAAACTTTATGTATGATCAGTGGAGATATAAACCCCTATTGGAAGGATATCTTTGAGCCTTAATTCCTATATTGAGTGATTATTTATGTGGTCTGCATTCTCTAGAACTTTTTCTAGTTCTTAGTCACAGGGCGACATGTTTCAATGCGATGAGCATGATAGAGGCATTCATTTCTAAACCTTCTTTTCCCCCAAACACAAGACCTCATATCATTTATACCCTTTGCTAACCCCTTTGAGCCATTCACTAAGTGTTGTGAAAGTGTATCCCTTTAGAACCTCAAGGCATCTTGATTGAATCAAAGCTGAATTCATTCATGAAAAAAAAAGAGAGAAGAGTTTATATAGTAGAATGCCATGTAAAAAAAAATTACAAGGAAAGTGATTCAAAAAAAATGAAAAGAAAAGAAAAGAAAAATTTGAGGAGAATAAGGCATTCTAAATAATTCTTGAAAAAGGCTTCATTTGGTAGTTAAATATTACTCGAGTCATTGATCGATAGCATGCACATGCATAACACTTATTCCTTCCTTACATCCATTACATGTGGCCTATTTCCATCATTACAAGCCATAAAGTCCTCTTGATTCATTGTATTGATGCATAAATAGTGGAGACTTTAGAACTAGTACAAGCTTATGGCAGGGTGTTTGCTACTTGAATTTTGAGCGAAAAGAACCCCAATGAGGAGAGATAGTGAGTAAACACTTATACCCTATGAGCGATCCTCTAGTGTTCATGCATTTAGAATCAATTGTATTTTGTAGCTAATTATATGGCATTGTTCATATTATCATTTTGTTTTCCTAGAGGATGAGGGTTGATTTGGTTTTGAATTCATTATTGAGCATGCTGACTTCCTCAATTGTCTTGTATTTTCTTTGGAATGATTTAAGTCTTTGTCCAGGAGTACAAAGGTTTAAGTGTGGGGGAGTGATAAAACCCAATATTTACATGGTTTTCTTGAGTGCTTTATGGTGTTTTGTAACACCTTTACCCTTATTTTGCATGCATTTATACCATTATTGATTATATTGATTCATGCATTGCATTGTACTTAGTTAAAGGTAAAAATGGGTCATTTATCTCATCCAAACTGTTAATGCCTTGATCTCTAATTCATTTAACTTCTATAAAGCTCTTTGCCTTTATTTGTAGGCATTTGGAGGAGATTTCAAGACCCAAGATGGAACATTAAAGGAGCCACAAGTTCATCAAGAGATAAAAATAGTCAAAGGAGCCCTCTACCACTTTTAGGTCGCAACCTGAGAATTTAGATCACGACTTGTATGTATTTTTCAGAAGATGTGAGTTTTACAACACATCGTGATGCAGTTGACCCAAGTTGCAACTTGACTACTTCCAAGTCGCGAACTAACTATGCCAAGTCATGACCTAATCACGTGGAAATGTTGTTGTGCGTTTTGAGCTGAGGTTAGTTGCTGGATCTAACTAAATTGGAACAATCACGAACTGGGAGGCCATTCTACACTTTGGAGGGAGCAAATCCAAAAGCCAGAGGAGTTCTCTGTTCTCTCTTTTCATTCTACAGATCTCTTTCCATTTTTCTACACTCTTCATCTCCATTTTCCATCTTACACACTTCTCCTACCTCCCAACTACTCTCTGCTAGACTACTTCCATCCTCATCTTCTTCTTCTGATGGCTGAGCGTAGGAGTGACGACTGCTGCATCCAAGGAGTCATGAGAGGTTAGACTCTTAACCTCTTGGTGATGGAGAGCAAGACTTGAGCTAGATATTCATTGGGGAGTATTCTTAGCCATATCTTGTCTTTGAATGTTGTAGAGATCTTTAGATCTAGAGATTTCTATTGCTGTGAACTTCAGTTTGCATATCTGTGAAATTATGGTTTGGCTATGTAGTTGGATTGATTGTTGTTTATATGAACTAGAGTTAATGAATTTCAGATTTGATTCCTTGTGTTCATTAGATTATCAATGATCATTGGTAATTAGTTGTTCATTAGGTTTATGTGATTGTGATTGCAATTTTCAAAGGCATGAGCCAATTACTCTTTCTACATTCTGAGTTGTGCTAAACAATGCTTTAAGAAATGTTGTTTGACTTGGATTCAAGCAAATGAACCATTGGACCTAAGTGATAGCTTAGGATTTATTAATTAATTGAACTCAGAAGGATTGATCTCCCATAACTAAGCCAAGGCAAGGAGAGTTAAGCTTCCATCACTGATAGTCTACTCACTATACTCCCTTTCAATCCAAACTTTACTTGCAATCTTTGGAAACACCAAAAATATTTTACCACAAGTTTTGCATTTCATTCTGTAGCTTTAGACTAAATCCCCCTTACTTTGCAAATTAAAGTTTAACAATGTTTTTAATAACCAATTTAGACTAGGATAGCCAATAAACCGCTCCTCGAGAAGAACGATTGGTTGCTCACTATACTACTTTACTTTAGGAGTAACCATTTTTGCATCGAACTGGAAGGCGACAAAACTGTGTCCGATCAACATGTCTTGTCCCTTCCAGGATCAATACAAGTTCCTAGATATTTGCCAAGTCTAGCTAAAAAAGGAATACCAAAGGATGAAGATAATTGAATCTTCATGCTGTGAGGAATATTGGAACTGAAAATATGTGAAGATTTCCTTTTATTAACTTCTTGGCCTGACCATTTGCTAAAATCTTGAATTACTTCCTTCATAGAATTTATATTAGCATCATTACATCCAAAAAAATAGCAAGGAATCATCAGCATAATTGAGATGAGAAACTAGTTGTGCATTACTGTTAACTTTGATTCCATTCCACATGAAGTGGGTTTCCTTCTAAGCAATTAAGCAAGACAGACATTTGCTGCCAGGATGAAAATGTAAGGTGAAAGAGAATCACCTTGCCTAATCCCTCTTAAAGAATAGAAAAAATTTGAAATGTGATCATTGAAATTTAGCTGGTAGTGGAATGTAGATAAGCATTGATGCACAAGATTAATCCATTTATCCGGAAATTTCATGTAGTTCATCACAGATAAGATAAAGTTCCATGATAGCAATCAAAAGCCTTTGAAAAATCAATCTTCAAGGCAATCAATTTTTTCCATCCTTGCCGTGACATATGCAACTGGTTCATTAAGTCTGCCGCCAACAAGATATTGTCAGACATAAGCCTAACTTTCAGAAAGGCACTTCGATGTGTAGCAATACATCTGTGAAGGATGACTTTCATTCTGATACCGGTGACCTTGGAAATGTTCTTATAAGCCACATTAGATAAACTTATATGTCTTAAATCCCTACATGACTGCGGCTGGTCGCATTTAGGGATGAGAATATTGAAAGTTCTGTTAAAAGAAGATAGAATGTGTTCAAACTCCCAAAAAGATAAAACCATTTTAAAGACATCACCCTCGACAAGTTCCCAGTTTCTTTGATAGAAGTCAGCATGAAAGCCATCTGGTCCAGGAGCACTATCCCTTGGTAGACTAAAAACAGCAATTTGAATCTCTTGTAAGGAAATAGGAGCCATCAAAGATCTTATCTCATCCTCATTTAATATAGGCATCAGGACATTTGAGAGCTCATTTATAATTTCAACAACACTCATTTCCTCTGGAATCTGAAAGGCTGAATTAAAATGATTTAACACAAGTGAAGCCAATACCTAAGGATTATCAACCCAAGTATCATCCTGAGACTTCAAACATCTAATGAAATTTTTAGTTTTCCCTTCACCTTTGCTCGTTGAGACCAATAACTTGACTCACAATCATAGATGAATTCTAGATTATGTCTAAAAGTAGAAATATTAGATACTAGGGATGCTCTCACCATTCTATCCAAACTGACCTTCATAGATAAATCATGCAACTCTTTCTCTATAGATTGAATTCTATCATATATATTTCCTATGTTACAACTCCAAGTGTAAAGTAAGGAAAGGGTGTGTTGCAATTTACAATGAAGGTTGAAACCTGGGGGTCCATTTACTGATTGATTCCAAGATTCACTGTTGATGCGGCCATAATCCTCAAACCGATACCAGAAGCACTCAAAGCTCTTGAATCTCACCTTTTTAATTCCAATTTATGTTGATGCCATGATTGGACTATGATCCGAATTAGCTATGGTAAGTGTATTCACATTAGCAAAAGGAAAAGATTCGATCCACATATGATTACAGAAAGCCATGTCCAACCTTTCTATAACATTATTTTCTCCCCTCCTATATTGGTCTAGGTGAATATTGGTCCTTGTTGGTTAATGCTAATTAGATTAGCATCATTGAGACATTTATGAAAGTCAGCAATAGCACTTGTTGATGCTAACTTTCCATTCTTGTCCTGATGTGATAAGACTTGGTTAAAGTCACCAATCAAAATCCATGGCATGTCTATGTATCTTGTTGTACCAATAATCCACTCCCAAAGAACATGTCTCAAGTTAGACTGAGGAGGACCATAAACACATGTGATTCGAGTAGGATGATTGGGAAATTGAAAGGCAAGAATGATGAAGATTGGAAAATTGGAAGGACACCAGAGAGTAATGATCTGGTCTAGGAGAGAAACTTGAACTAGAAAGCAATTGAGTGGTTCAACAAGCCTAGAAAACAACAGATGGACGAGGAGCTTGAATGTAGGAAGCACGGAGTTTGTAGAGATTGGCAAGAGATATAAACCCACCAATGAAAAGAAGACCAAAAAATGAGAGATCGCAAGTTCAAATAGGACAACTACTTCTAGCAGCAGCAATAATGAAGGATAATGAACTCAGGAGAACAAGAACGATGATTTCTTCTTCCTTTATCTTTTACTAGGTGAGCTAAGAGTGCTTGAAGATGGACCGACGATTTAGATTTCTCTTCCAAGGAAAGGAAGGTAAAGTTTTTCTCTCTTTCTCTCTCTAGTTTCTCTCACTAGAGGCATTGAAGAAGTTTCTCATTCTAGGTAAGAATGACAAACAAGCATGCTGAAGTGCAAAGTTGGGGCTAATTAAATTTCACAACTCTACCACACCACACTATTCACAGCAACAAAATAATATGTATTGTGCACTCCAATTGTGAAAAAACACAAGCCTTCTTCCCTGGCGCACAAAGCATCTGCCTACGACTCTCCTCCTCTTTGGTTCTCCCTGTCACTCATCAAGTTACCTCCACAGCTTGTCGTCACTGGCGACTCTTCTCCTCATCCCATTCACGGTCAGCAGGTTTGTTCTGTCTAATGATTGTTCACATGCATTTGTTTTTGGGTCGCGCTTCCGGTTTCATATGTCTGTGGCTGCTTGGAACATTGTTTTCTCAAAATTTTATCTGCACACCTTGTTTTTGCACATTGGATTCCTTTCTTGTAATGCACCTTTGGACTAACCTTGAATAAATGGAGCATTGTAGAGAAAAAATTATAAATCCCAGAAACTTTGGGGAAAGCCCTAAACAAAGTCCTTCTTTCCCCCGAGTCCACCACTACTTATTATGGCTGAGGGTGAGGGGAGGGCATTTTAATCTGAAAATTTTTAAACCCATGTCTAAATTTTCAAATACAACCTCTGAAGAGTCTTCCCAATCACATCTACATACATTGGTTTCTACAAGTCTCGAGTAGGAAGCAATTCATTACGCTAAACACTTTCTTCAGAGAGTTATCACAATCCCAATCCCAATCTCCTAACGCTTCCTCTCAAACAAGGCCTTCACCTTCCCCTAAGTATTTTTCTCTACTACCCTTTTTTCATTCCTCTCTCTTTTTTATTTTTATTTTTTGGGGGCCACATTATGACCATGTGTGTTTTTCTCTGGGCATTAATCTCAAATAAACGTTCATTTATAAACACTAGTTATATTAAATTAAGGGTCAAAATAATAAAGCGCCAAGATTATAGTGTCACTCTATTGTTAATCCCCCCAAGAAAAGATCATTTCAACTTTCCCTTCCTTGGCATTTCCAGAATCTAATTTTATTTGAAGTTAAAAAAATTCGGTAAAAATCATTAGATTTTCCTGGCTAAATATGATTTGAAAATTGATATTGTTCTTTTTAAAATTGTGGAAAAGGGAGATTTAAAAGGAGAGGTTAAAGGTAGTCTGGGACATTAATTCATAAAATTAAATTCCCATCTTATAAAATTGCTAGCAATGGAATATTCTGTTTGGTGTGGAACGAAGAACCTAAATGCAGTCTGGGACGTTTACGCTTTTTTTTGAGTGAAAGAAGATATCATTACTCAAGTGTATAGTACAATGTGATTACATAATTAAAGAAACAAAACAGAAAGAGGAGCCTAAACTCTAGCCTAAGAAAATAGAGCCAATATGCTCATGAGTATTCATGGTACAGTCCTTAAGCCTAAGACCTCATTAACCAATTGGTAAGCCTGTAGCCTTTCATTACAAAAAAGGAATTGGTTCCTTGCAGTCCATAATTTCCAACAAATGATACGTTCGTTTACCCATTTAGCTATGTAGAAGTATACAACTGATATACAATGAGATAGCTACATGGCACATAGATGGTCTGCTTTTAAGTTTTTATAGGTGTATGGTTAATCATGAAAGACTGATGAAGGATTTTGAGAGAGACATGTTAGAACTTAGTCTGAAATTTAAAAGTTATGGTAACATCCCAAATCTTGAATACTGGGATAGTAAGAAAAACAAATAAAATGAGAAGAGACCTCTAAAAAGATACTTTTGAGGCTCCAGGATATTTTTTAAAATTTAAATGAATCAAAAATAAATTATTGGCCAAAAAACCTATTTTTGAGTAAGAAGTTAGAAAATAATAATTAAAATTATTGTAAAAACCTAGAAAAGTGAGAAAATGTTATGAAATATTATTTTAGGGAGAATACTTTATGGGCCAAAGAAATTAATAGAGGAAGAAAATCCTTATAAACTATGATTAAATCTTCCCATTTTATTAGAAAAAAATGATTTTAAGAATTTTTTTAAGAATTCAACACGCATCAATAAATAAATTTATTAACAAAACCCTCCCCTCCACCTCGGTATCACCCTCCCATTTACTACTGAAATTGTGAAACGAAACCGCGAGAGAGACAGCTCTTGCACTGAGACGGAGAGACCCTGAGGAGATGAAGAAGAAAAAGAAGGGGAGGAAGAGAAGGTGAATCTCACATACAAGGCAAGTTTTGAACTAAGTAACTAGAACCTACTTCCATCCTCATCCTCTTCACTTCATCTCTCCTGGCCTTGTTCACTTTTATGTTGCCTCTTTAATCATCCTTGGTTTTAAGCTTCAAATTGTTCTTTGCATTAGTAGCTGCCTCAAGCGGGGGAAAATATCCATTTGGTTATTTTCCCCTTTAACAGATTGCATTTTCTACTTCAATAAAAAGCCCTTTTATAGCTCATGTTTGTTTGCAATTTCTTTTCACTCCCCAAGTGCCGTTGATGAACCAAGCTTCCTTGAGGATGACTATGGATGAAGGTGGGTTTTGGGTTGGTTGTGTCTCCGATCTCTATTCCTCCCCCATCTATATATAGACGCACATATAGGTAACAGTTACCATACTTATCATGGTATTTCCTTCCTTAACTGAGCCTCACTATGAGGTCGACAGATTGTACAAAGGAGGAAACTTGAGCTATAAAGGACATCACTAGATGTGGACATGAGTAGCTAAACATGTATGGGTAGGATTCATGTTAATAGAGTGTGGGTTTTTAATTGAATTGATTAATGTGTGTGATAAAAATCTCTTATTTAAGATTTGCTTGTGACTGATTTAATCATGATTCAACTTCTACTTGTCTTATTTAAAATTTTTGGTCCGCTAATTCTACTTGTGTTGGATGAACCAACCAATCACTTGAATATACATTCTGAATTTTTGTTTATTAACTTTTTATGCCTTTTAATCACTGTTCACTATGAGATTTCATTAGAATATATCAAATTTACTTTCTTTTTCATAGATCACTCATTCTCTTGATGTGTCCGATAATAGAGATAAAAGGAGTATTTTACAAAATTTTCATAGATTAATTACACTGATTACTGTCCAATTTGTTATTTTCTCTTTGCAATAGATGCTTGGAATGCTTATATAACGTTTGATTTCATTTTCAAACTTGACTTAAAGACTTGCAGCTTCAATTGCACATGTCACGCACTCACTCACCACTCGTGTTTCAATAGTTCCTTCTTTGACCCATAGGTTAGATTCGTTATTTAGGCATTTTTACATTTGATATATGCACCTCACGCCTCACTCCTTGGCATGTTTGCAGGTTCTTTGTTTTCATTTTTCTCAAGCAATGAATCGTTCTGAAGAGTGGAAGTCTTACTTCCCAATTTCTCCATCTCATGCACCCCTTCTTATTTCAGATTCTAAACGATCTGCATTGGATCCCCTCATTTTCAATCCCAACCCTCAATCCCTAACCAAAATTTTCTCATCCTCTTCTCTCTTACCCCCCTATTCAGACTCCCAAACAATCTCTTTCTTGATTTCTTGAAGCAGCTACACTTGATTCTCCCATCCTTCCCTCCACTACATCCTCCATTGCTTCGCTTTTTGGTTCCCAACTCCAAGATGACCTCCCTTTTGCCTTGCGTTACAACCAACTTGAGTTTCTCAGAAACCGAAACAGTGTTATTCTATTCTTTTCAACTAGTGAAAATTTCGAGTGAATTGGCTATTTCATGCTATATTTTGATGGTTCAAATATGCGGATTAAGCTTGATAGAAATTGAAATATTTTTCAAGTCTCTTTTGGAAAAAGTCACTGCATAATAAGGATGTCAGTTAATCCAGTTGTTAATGGGAACAAATCTTCTACTATTGGCTATTGGTTTCCACACGTTGCGTTGTTCATTGGTTTTCTGTACGCTGTGATTCATAGTTGGAGAGGCCCTTTGTAGTACATGAGTGTTGTAAAACTTTCAACCTTGCTCTGTTGCACATGCTTGTTGGAGTCCTCATATATATATGAAGAAAGTCTTGTTTTGCTTGAAAATGGAAGCCTTTTCTTATTTGCAGTAACCCATGGCATAGGGGATCCTACTAATTTCAAGGAAACTAGGTTGAATGTAAAATGGCCTCGTACAAGTTGTTCTAAAGATCAATTGTGGGTGAGTTGTGACTTTAGTTGGAAGCCCAGAATTTTTATTGTGGTAGCTTCTCATGTGGTCTTTTTGCTCGATTGTACAAATGATACACATGTTGTAAGCTGTTTGTTGATAGTTGATTTGTTGTATACGCATGCCCAAGCTCAAAATGAACAGTTTTTGGCACTTTCAAAGGAAGGTCCTGACAAATTCTACTTTATTGTGGCCTCTAACAATTTTTTACTTCTATGTGATGTGCGAAAGCAAATGATGCCTCTCATACAGTGGGTCCATGATCTTGACAATCCTACCTATATAAATGTGGTAAGCTTGGTTGAGGTCACATTTTAGAGAAGATTCCTTTGATTCAACTTCAAGAGCTAGATTTTGTATCATATTGGGATCATTTTTTAGTGGAAATTTTAATCTCTTCTGTTATGGACACTCGTTACTATGCAAAGAAGGATCTTTTGCTTCAAAGTTTTCAAAGATTGACAAGACCTTCTATGCGTGGGAGCTCTCCATATGAGCTTGCGATATCTGGTCATTATTGTCGTTGTGGAAGTTGTCTCTTGAAAGAGGAGTTGTCAAGGGAAAATATTTCTAAATGCATCAATTGGCAGTGGAAGAAGGTTATGGTGTTACGGTTCAACATTCTTAACAATGATTTTGACTCCTCACTTTCTAAATCAAAGTATGGTGGTTTTACATTGGTAAGGTTGATGTCTTCAGGAAATATTGAATTGCAAAGATATCAAGTCTCTTGGTGCACTAACAAGAAGTTAAAAGGTTGCAATGGAGAAGGGGTTTCCTTGAATAAATATTTGTTTCTTGCTGGTGATGACAAGTACAAATTTCCCAAGACTTTTGTGTACTTGAAATCAAACTACCTCTACTCATATTTTAGAGGTAACCTTACTAAATGCTTGGTTAAAAAACAAGAAGGCATGGATGGAAGAGAGGAGAAATCACTTAACGTGGAAGTTCACAAAGTATTTGTAAGAAAAGAAATGCTTGCGGGGTTGGCTTATCTAGATCATCTCCTATCAGTATTGCTTTCTTTAAAGATGTAAATCCATCAGCAAGCCTTTATGAGGTTGCTCTAAGAGGATTGTGGGCTAAATTGCCTATGAATATATTACAACTTGCATTTTCAACTGTTGCTGATCAAGAAGAGGTATCTTTGGAATTTTTAGCAGTTCCACCACATAATAAATTGCCTACATTTTTCTTAAGGAAATCATCACCCTGCACCAGCAAGTGTTTTGATAAGGGTCAATGTAATATGATGGGCCCAATTCTTCCTCTTTCTGTTCTGCTTGTGCTTCATAAAATTAATTATAGATCTGAAAGATCCTAAGTTTTCAGTAGAAACTGAGGTTAGTCATCGACTCAAAGAAGTTATGAAGTTGGCTGATACGATATCTATTTCAGCTCTCGGTTCTGAGTTGTTTCATGATCTTGGAGTATCTCATGATGATGATGATGATGTAGAAGAAACACGGATTGATCCTCCCAAACCAAAACCTTTTGTGCTATATCGGCCAATTTTATTTGACTGCTCTGCAACGGACCCTGTTCGTAGGAACTTTATTGATCAGTATAAGAGTCATCATACATTAGCTTTTAATGTCGTAGAGAACAAGACTATTTTCAATGACAAGTCTGAATCAGTGGGTCAAGATGGAAAGAAATGTGCTAATGAGAAATTTGGATCTTGTGATTTAAAGGCATATAATGCATTGAAGATACACATGTCTAGATGGAAAGAAAGCTTTGGTTCATACAAGAAGTTTTGCATTCATTCTAAAATCCAAAAGGTGATCAGCAGTTGACCCCTCATGGTTTATTCTTAGTGAGAACCAATTATCTACCTCATATATATGGATAAGGTTTGTTTTAATTGATGTTGTAGCGATACATAGGCAATAGGGATGACAAATTAGATGTCATTTTATAATTTCATTTTAGGCTTTGGTGGAAAGTAAGTCAAGATTTTTGGAACTGCATTGCTTATTTATTTATTATATCTCTAATGGCTTGCCGATTAATTTCATATAGAAAGGGGCATATAATTATGTTGGATAATATGTTATAGGCTCGGAAGAATCTTAACCAGTACAGCGCTTGAATATCTTGTTAATGTTATTGTTAAAGTTTTTGGGCGTATTTGAAAATAGATATGCTTAAAAGGTCCCAATCACATATTATAAATAGCACATTAATTAATTAGCTATGTTGCCAATTGCATTCATGCTTTTAATTGTGAACACATGGAATGAATGTTCTTACTTTCTCTCTCTATATACTTTATGAGAATATTAGTTTATTATTGAAACTAGACTTGATGAGAATGCCAGTGTTCATTTGTAGCATTATTGTTAATTAATCAGTGATGCTGCCAATTGCATTCCAGCTGTATTGAGCTATGTTTGGCTTAGTAGAAGATGATTAATGGTCCTTTTCATGCTTTTAATTGTGAAACACAGAATGAATGTTCTTGCTTTCTATGTACTTGATGAGAATATTCGTTGATTATTAAAACCACACTTGATGGGAATACTAGTATTCAGTTTTAGCATAAATGTTCTTCTGTGATATTGCAAGCACAGTGAATATATATGCAGTTCTCATTCTTGTAATTACAATATGCTTCTTCCCTTGGTTATAGTTGCTTCAAAACTTAAAACTATCGATTATTTTGTTGTGCTCAGCTATTGATCAATAGTGGCTAGTACATTTTCATTTATTTATATGAACTTTAGTGCTTTATCATATATCTAAAGTTTTTTTTCAGCCTTGGACAGATGTATATGAGAGTTGCCACATTCTCTGGGCAAAGATAGTCTGATTGATGTACTGATATGAGCTTCTAGTTATTTTTATTTTTGGGTTTTGCATTGATTGAATTTGAGTATGCTAAGAAAGCATGAAATGCATTAAAGAACTTGAAAGGATCTAAATTTCTTGCTCAAATTGCATATGCTGATAGGTCTTGTAATGGCAAGTATGCAATGTGAAAGTATTATTTTCAGTAAGTGTCGTTAATGTAAACTAACATGCAATAGATGATTGTAATGGAAAGAAAATTCATCATGTACTTTATCTAACTTGCATTTAAAGATGCATGCTCGTATTCAAGAAATTTATTTTGATTGTGTATTATGAAGATTAAGGGGACTAGTGGAGCTAGCTTTAAAGCCAATGGCCAGCACTTGAAGCCTTTTTATGAGGGATTTTCTATGCATAATGTGGAGAGCTAGCTTGTTGTTCAAGATGCCACATAGCATGGGCTTGTTGTACACTTTCTTTTATACTTTTGTATCATGTTGTCTATCATTTTATTGGGCTTCATTGATTTCATATTATATTTTGAGTTGAGTTTGCATCAAGCATGTTGCAAGTTCTTTATATATTTTACTTTTATGCTTTACATTTTACTTTAGGTTTTATGTGCTGAAGGAAAAGGAAATTAGAAATTTTTAGAAAAAATTTGTTTTGGATATGATAATTGCAAGTATGAGGTAATCCTTAGTTTCGATGCATATTTACATTTATAAGTGATTGATCATACGTTTTGGTAGAAAAGCTAACTGGCAATGGTTTTGGCTTAGTTGAATTTATAGTCGGTAATCATGACCTAGTGAGGTGTTTGGACTTTTTGATATTCATTTCATGTGTGTACCACCTATCATTTTCCTCACTCTAAGACTCGGCAGTTAGAGTGTAATTAATATTAATTGATTGGTAGATATTTATCTGTAGTGTTATTAGTTAATCATATTGAATTAGCTTCTTTGTCTATCTAATTATTGAGATTTTAAATTTTTTGTATTTGTCTTTTTTCTATTTCTTTTTCTTTTTGTTCTCTAGCACACTTTTTTTCATATATTTATTTTTATTTTCTAGATCATTCTTTTTCTTTTTCTTTTTATATTTGTCTTATGGATTACCAGGCTAATTACTATTTACTTCTTTATTTGTATGTGTTAGCAGGTTTGTTAAATCTGTTATTTATTTACTATTTACTTACTTATCTACCTTCATTTTCAAACCTGTATTCTCTTATATAATCATGGTGGGTTGAGTTTGTGCCCTTTTGTGATGCTTGTTTTGATGGAGAATTAATGCAGTACAAATAATAAATAGTAAATATGCAAATTGTGGGGCTGAAATTTGGATTTAATGAGGAATGTTTCTTGGAGCTGATAATTTTTGTTGCTGAGATTTGAGTTTTATCATGAAGTTGTGATGAATTTGAGATCTAATTAGTTATAAATTCAAAAATTATACTTGAAAATGATTATTGAAAATAGAGGTTGGTATGAAGTGAAAATGTTGCACCAAGTGATTAATGTAAGAGCAGAGCTTTAGCATTATATAATCTTGTTTTAACTTCTTTATCATGAAATTTTGTTGTTTACATGTCCATCTAAATTCTGAACTATTTTATCATACATTAGTTTCCTTGCATTCTATGTAGTTATATTTTTTGGCGAACCAATGCAAAGTTATTATTGAGTTATGCACTTTTATTTTGTTAGGGGTGTATTGTTCATGGACTGATTTGTAAGTTTAGGGAATTGGGAATTTACTTGAAAGTTAATTCAAGATCAGGGTTTTCTGGTTTTATTTATTTATTTGCCTCCTCCTCATCTTTTATCTCCTTTTTTGGTAAAATTTTATCTCCTTTCCAGCTCCTCCTTAGTAATTCCTTCTCCTATTTTATCAGAGTCCTTGTCTTCTATCCAATGTTATTGTGAGCCATGCTTTTTTTAGGCATGCACTGTTATTTTTCATTGACTGATTTGTAAGTTTAGTGAATTGCATTTATTAGGCATGCGCTGCTTTTTGTAAATTCACATATTTATTTTTTGAATTTTAAGAAATAATTCATTTGCTTTTTTGTTAATTAGTTAGTTATTTGTAACTATGAATGTCAACAAGGCTTTCAATAGGCCACTTATAAATGGGTCAATGAGAAAAACAAGAATGCAAGGGAGGCATGCTGAACTTGTGTTGAAAGGTCTTATTTACATTTGGTATTACATAATGTTTACATCTCTTTTAGAAGAATAAGCCCAGCCGGATGTTGTAATTATTTTTTGTAACTACGTTGGAATTGAATAATTTTTTACCATCTAGTTTTTTTCCAGATTGTTGTTGGTTTGTGGAAATGATAATTGCATTTTGCTTGGTTATCTTGTTACATGATTAATTTTATATTTACTCTAGCACACTTTTTTCAAATATTTATTTTTATGGATTGGCAGATTTGTTAAATATATTTATCTCGTATTTATTTATATACTTACCTTTCATTTTTAAACCCATATTTTCTTATATTTAATCAATTTTTTCATTCAATTATTTGCTTGTGTTATTTTCATATTTATTCAATTTATTTTCTGTGTGACTCATATTAAATATACTTCGGCTCTTAGCCATATTTGTTTTGCAATAACTCCGTACTCCATTTTCAATTTTGTTTTATATTGTATGTGGGGTCCCTCTACTTTTGTTTTATGACTAAAATAAAACAAAATATGACTAAAAATATGGGAAGAAAATGATTTAATTATTAAAATGTTCCAATAACAAATCAGTAATGAAGGTTTCTTTAATTTACTAAACAAATTTGTGTTTTTTCTTTTCCTTTTGTCCATTTCGTCATGGTTGGGAGATGCTGTAACTGTGATTCTTTTGATGGACAATTGGTACATACTTAATTGATTTAATAATGCTAGTGGTTATAAGGGAAAATTTCTGAAAAATAATTTAAAATTGTAAAGAAATAAATCCGGATTTTGAATTTCCTAATTCTAAATTAGGAAGTTGGATCAAATGGGGATTTCAAAATGTTAGTGAAAAAAATCACATTGCCTCTGAATTAAATATGAGCTTTCAAAACAATTTCCATTATTGCCATTTTTACTCCATTTTTGTCTACAGAGTTTATTCGAACGGGTTTTCAAGGATTTTAATACTTATTTTGAAGGTTCATTCATAAGTTTTCAAAACCGTTATTATTGTCATTTCATATTTCATTTTTATTATTCTCTATTCCATTTTAATCAATAGAGTTCATTTGAATTAGTAAGAGAGTTTATATGAAAGAGTTTTTAAAAATTTTAATACTTATTTGAATGAATCATAGAGTTTATTTGAATGAGTTTTCAAAACCAAATCCCATTATTGTCATTCCCTAGTCCATTTTTGTAATCAAAGTTCACTAAAGATAAGTATTGAAATTTTTTAAAGCTCATTTGAATGAGTACTATGACTCATTCGAATGAATTTTATTGATAAAAATGGAATAGGGAATGATAAAATGAAGTAGGGAATGCCAATAATGGGGATTGGTTTTAAAAGCTCATTCAAATGAACTTTGTTGACAAAAATGGAATAGGGAATGATAAAAATGGAATGGCGAATAATAATAATAGAGATTGATTTTGAAAACTCATTTTAATGAATTTTGTGCTTCATTCAAATGAAGTTTTCATCTTTTGGATATTTGAATGAACCTTCGAGATAAGTATTGAAATTTTTAAAGGCTCATTTGAATAAATTCTATAACTCATTCGAATGAATTCTGTTGATAAAAATGAAACAGTGAATGAGTTATGTGACTCATACGAATAAATATTGAATTTTTGAAAGCTTATTCGAATGAACTCTGTTGACAAAAATGGAATGTGGAACGGTAAAAATGGAGTAGGGAATAACAAAAATGTTAAATAAGTGGGATGGTGTCATATTTTATTTATTAACTATTTACTTATTTATTTATTAATTTTCACACTGTTTATTTATGTTATTTGTTACTTATTTATTTATGTTTTCATTTATCTAATTAATAAATTTACTTTGCCCATTTTCCTTATGCTCTTGTTTTATCAATACTAATTTTTAGAGATAAAAGAAGCTAAATATTTATTTATGTTACTTATTTATTTATGTTTTTTTTACTCTCTTCATCTAACGCTGATGCTTGATACTCATGGAAAGCTGCATGACAATTTTTTTCTTTTTTTGCGATAAAGAGGATGACAAAATTTTAGTTTAGCATGTAAAATTTTTCATAATAAATTAATAATTGATTTTACTCTCTTGACTTGTTTATTATTTTAATGTTGATTGATTTATTCAAAATTATAGTATTTGGTACCTTTTCTTACCTAAACTTAAGGAATAATAATTGATTTTTTTCTTCCAGTGACTTGGGTAGTAATTATTTTTCTAATTTTCCACTTAGGTAATAATTCATAAACCCAATTGACTATGTTAGACTATGTAGAAAAACATTTACTATTTTTTTATTTTATATTCTTATATAGAAAATTTTTGTTAAGGTATTTTGTCGGGATATTTTGATTATAGGCAACAAACATGCATGAACCATTACATGAAGTATGTGTCCTCCTAGTGCTAGAGGTGAGGTATATTCATTTTTGAGTCTCATTTCGTATAGTGTATTGCATTACATATGTTTGGCATCCTCAACCTTTTTCTCCCTTTTATGATTGAAGGCATGCTCCTTGGCTCCTCCTTTGATATTTTATTTTACCTCTAATTCTTGATATAAGAGCTATTTAACTTTGATGAAGAAAGATGAATAAACTACTTAAAAATATTTAATTAGGTGTAGTATTAGATTATATATAAGTTGATAAGTTAAGTAAATTAGTTTAAATAAAAATGATATAATATAAATAATTTTTAAGTCTTGTATTTAGCTTTATTAATTTCGTAAAAAAATGCAATGAGTCTTATATTAAGAATCAGATGTAGTATTTCTTATCAATTGATTATACATTAGTTTATTGTTTTACTTTTTTCTGTTGTTATTAATTTGTTATGTTATTTAAAATAATTATTGCAATACTGATAGAACCCAATATTTACATGGTTTTCTTGAGTGTTTTATGGTGTTTTGTAACACCTTTACCCTTATTTTGCATGCATTTATACCATTATTGATTATATTGATTCATGCATTGCATTGTAC
>QFDD01000345.1:0-48241 GCA_006871305.1 Vachellia collinsii | reverse complement strand
TTTTTTTTTTTTTTTTTTTGGGGGGGGGGGGGGTGGTGTTGCTGCAAGCTGCTGCAGGACGAGGTGCGGGACGAGAAGACCTTCCTACAAAGATAACCATATCACAATGAATCACACAACTAGACCATGACCCGTTAGTGCAAGATACATATTGTTGATTAGTTAGTTCATAGATTTCAGAATTTTGTAACCAAGAACAGTAATAATTGTAATCCAATAGCTCTGCAAACACTTAGATGATGGGGCCCAACATAAATTTCAAATGTTTCAGTAAAAACAATGTCCAACTAAGACATTGCTATTTGCAATGTAGCAGTCCGCAGAGTGAAACAATTGAACGAATTATCAATAGAGGGGCAAAATAGGCTTTTGCCAACGCCCCGTAAAAAATCTCAACTCACCCTAAGAATCCCAACTTTCTTCGGATAATGAAACAGGAAAATTGAAAAAAAAAAAAGCTACAGAAAATCAAAGAGCAAATCCAATAGATACCTAATAGATTAGCGTCCAGCAGGAAATGTAAATCCATTTAAGGTCGGTAAGTTACCACCGGAGCTGCGGTGAGGCATCGTTAAGGTATAGGGTTGAGGCGGGGGAAGACGAGATTGAGAGATTAAAGATGTTGGAGGAGGAATCACAGAAGATGCTGTTGCAGAAAATATAAACCCCTAAACCCTTGAGATGGAAGATTTATCGCAAGCTCCGCGGATTAGGGGGCAAAAATTAAAAAAAAAAAAAAAAAAGGTTCTAGCACACTTTAGATTGTGTTAACGTGTAAGTACGGTATTGGCTGATTTTTGGTAATTGACATATTCAATTTTATGCTTGTGATTCAATATTAAAATATCTCATGCGTGTAGGGAATCAAACATGTGCGCTGATATTCTAGTGAAGGAGGGACATGGTGTTGGTTTTGAGGGAGTGTTGTTCCATGCTCTGCAGCAATGCTGCTGGACTCAATTTTGGATGGATAAGGGTCTTAATCATGAGATCCTTCGTTACCCTGGATAGTGGGGTCTGTTTGTTTCTCTCTTTTTCAAGCTTAGGCTTTGCCATCTAATACAAAAAAAAAACGCAAATGTATAATAGTACTTCCGAAGAACACAACAAGCATTTTTTTTAATTAAAATGAAAATAATTTTAATAAGAAAAATAAGATTACATAGTACCTTTAGAAAAATGACATACGTAAATATTTACCAAACTATAGGATAAGGGAGGGAGCTAAAGAGGTAGGTCAACCAGAAAGAGCTTTGTCAACATTAGATGTGTGTGTGTATAAGATTGATGTTATTCTTGTTAATACAAATAATTTCTAATAATTTTTTATACATTTTTTTTGTGAGTCATCAACAGTATCCTCTTGTTATATTGAGTTTGAGATTAATCTCTTTCAAAATTTAAAGTGCAAAAGCTTTTGTCTCTTTCAATAAATATATTTCTAAAATTTAAACTTGTATTATTTTCTTTAAAGTGGGTGAGACTCCTTACCATTGAATAACAAAAACTCAAATTGTGAACCATCATCTAACATAAAAGCTAAACCTCAAAACTGTTAATTACCAAAAAGAATAATTATTATTAATCTTAGATGAATTAAGGAAAGATGAAATAGGGGTTGAAGAGCCCATGCAATTGAATCCAATTCTAACATTCGCTACGGAGGGGGAAAACATACGTCAAATCCTTAATTATTTTTTTTATCAATAGGGTTGGATTTAGAAGAAGGTATTAATCTCTGATAATGTGGTAAATCAAAATTTGAATCCTGTTAAAAATATGATCATATTTAATGTCTGTAATGCCTCAAACAGAATTATATTCAATAGAAAGATAGCTTTATATTTAAAAAAGTTTAATTTTATAAATTGTATAAGATCACATACTTTTCTTTTTTCCAATAATTGTATTAAGAAAAACCGAAGTGAAATATATTCAAATTCCAACAACAAAATTCTCAAAAACAAAATTTATTATTATGCACATAATTTAATGCTTGTGCCTTACACCGCACTCCAAATACAAAATATCAATTTGACCTTTTCCGCCCAATTATTCATATGACTATTCACATTATATACATAGTACCATCACTTTTCTCATAAAAAAATAGTCACAGTGATTCTCTTTATCTTCATCATTATTGTTAGACTTTTATTTTTTCTTGCTTTACAAATTTGAATTTTAACCTTATCATTATTATTTTATTCAAATTCATATATCTTTCAATTAAATATTTTTTATTTTGTTCTTATGTATACCACAAATAATATTAATATCAATATATCATAATAAACTTTTATTCCTTGTACTCCATAATATATGAGAAAATATAACTAATCCGCTGAAATTTTTGGTAGTTATTGTGGTTTAAAAAAGCATGTTATCTTTTAAATTTTTAAATCTATATATTCCATTCAAAAATATTTTAGGAGACACTAGTGCAAAATACATTTATTAGGAAAATAAGAGGAGGCACTTTTTTCAGGAAAAAAAGGATTAAAAATAATTTCAAGTGAAGTAATTAGGAAGAAGAAAGAGAAGGTGCCGGCACATGAAAGAATTCCTTGCCTTCATAGGTACATCCTTACTTTGGTGGTGAATACTTTTCTCTCCATGGTGGATGGGCGTATGTGGGAGGAATTTTTTTTTGTAAGGATACTATAGGAATTTCACATTTTAACTGCATATAAATTAAAAAATACCACGTCCAATCCTTAATGTAAAATCTGATTGACTTATTTAAAAAAATGAAGAAAGTTAAATAATTAAAGAGGATATGAGTTTCGGTGCCCAATTCCCTTAAAGAAAACTCTTAAGGCATTTTTCCCCTTTAACTCCATCATAATTTAGTCAACAAGTGTTGACCATTAGGTTTGTTAATAGTGGGGTAACATTGCCCTATTTTTTAAAATTTCTAGGGTAAAGTTGCCCATTTTTTAAATTTTTAATGTCAAATTGTCACCTTGAAGACCTTCTAAGTGTCTAATACCCTTAAAAAACACTTCATATCATTTTGGTCTTTTAACCTATTTTTCAATGGCCAACCTGATCATTAGATATCCACGTCACATGACGTATAAATCTAAATTGTAAATGAAGCCATTTGGAGGATGTGACGTGCCACAAGAAACAAATAGTTGAAAAAGTAAGTGTGGGGTAGAATATATAGGTTAGAGGAGAAAAGGAAAAAGTATGACTCAATTTGATTGATTTTGTTTCCTTTTATTTTGAAATCAAATTTCAAATTGTACAAGTTACCTATAGAAGAGTTCTTACAATTTAAATCCAAAATGTTAAAAAGAAAAAATGAAACAAGAAGAAATCTAAAATCAAGATAATCAATTCAGAAAATTTTAAATTTCAAATACTTCATATATTATTACAACATATACATAATCACTCCAATTTACTAGAGTACTTGTTACAAAATATAAAAATCACAAAATTACAAAAATGATAGCTAAGTTTGATTTAGCAACTATTCTACTAGTGGTGTCTCTAGCATCTTCGGATAAACAAAGCCTTGATTTTTTGCAATGATACTACAACATCAGCCATGGTAAGTCTTGCCTCAGGTACGTCAATGCAACAATTTAATGCTAACTCAAAAACCGATGATATATGAGGTAATATATTATCAGTATTTTGAATTTCTAGGTGAAGCATATTGGCATCTATAATATTAATGAGTGAATGTGGTATTGATTTGCTCACCCAATCTTTCAAAATTAATCCTTGAACAAACGTCTCATCTGTTGGCTTCTTCCTTGTAAACATTTCCATTAGCAAAATCCCATAACTATACACATCTCCTTTGGCAGAAACAACTCCTTTCGATCCATACTCTATATGTCATATTGAATTATTAGTATAAAACTCATGATGTCAAAAACATAACACAAGGTTTGTTATTAAACTTTTCTTTCGTATCATCAATTCAAGTTGTTACACATCAAGACATAAATTATTATATCAATTAATATTCATAATTTTAAATGTTGCTCCTAACATATAAATCAAATATTTTTTATGTTAATACAGTGTTTCACCATGAATTATATGAGTGAACTCATGTTCAATAAAGAAACAATGTTCAAACACAAAAAATTAATAAAAAATAAATAAATAATTTGAAATATCCAAAACTCACTGAAAACAATGAACATGACTCAAAGAATATGGGGGCATTTGATTTTTGATATATATATATATATTAAACATTTTATTCATAAGTTATGTTGATACTACTTTAGCTATTCAAAAATTTCCCCAAAAAATTTATTGGGTGAGCTCTCTATCAAAAACTAAAGGTTTCTACAGTAAAAGTAAATGATATGTAGAGGTGAAATAAAGAAAAATGCAAGGCTTACGTCCAATCACTTAAAAAATACCCCTTCCTTCCTTTCAGTGTTTCAAGCAACAAATTTGTAAAGTGAAAATAGTAAAGGTAAATCAAATTCCAAACAACATATGGGAATCTCTAGGAAAAAAATAGTACACTTTTCAGGTTCATACTATTCTTTTTTTCCTTATTTGCTAGAATTTCAGGCTATCGTTATTCAAATAATATAAAGATGTTTGAAACCATATATTCAAGAAAATATCAAATTTCAAATCTTCATGCATTAGTATGGCAAAGATCATCACTCAATTCTTATAACTCTATTGCATGTTTCACAAACAAACCAAACCAAAGGGGTAAAAAATAGAAACTAATTTAATTAACAGTTATTTAGGTATGGGCACTTGTAATATTTTGCATAAATGCAAACTTGCGTTATTTTTTGTGATACCAGAATATCACTTTTAGTAAGTCGTGGCTCATGTAACACCCAAAAATTTGATCAACGGCCATGTTGAATATAATTGAAGCTTTAGAAAGCCAATTACAATATTTTTGTATTAGTGTAAATAAATGTTTGGCCCAAAGGTATTGTTAGAAAATTATTTCTAATTTAAAAAAAAATTGAAGAAAAATGTGGAAAAGTAAACAAAGTGCAAAAAAAAAATGATCAAAATAATTATTTTACTAGATAAGTGTCAAATTTTGGGAGAAAATTACTTATTGGAACAAAAACATTGTTATTGCATTTCTGGATTTAAAAAAGAGAAAGGACCACAATGCAAAGAGAAGAAGTGTGGAAGGATAAAGTTATAATATCACCCCACACACATGTGGCAGCCATTGGATTCCCTTTACCCTCTTGACACATCATCATCTTCTTCTCGGCATCATCATCATCATCATCATCTTCCTCTCATTTCATTTCCTTCGACTCAGACCGGAGAGAGCAAGAGTGAGAGTGTCGAACATGTTGTCGAAGCTGGTTCTCACATGAGAGGTAGCCACCGGCACTAACAATCAAGGATTTGTGTTCAGGTAAGAATTCTAAAGTTTCCTGTACCCTCAGATTCTTCCATTCATGCTATTTAGATCCTAAGGGTTGAATCAAGAATGAAAAATATGAGGTTTTTCACCGATAAAATCAAGCCATGAACAAAATTAAAGCTTCCTTGAATTGATTTAAGCTTTGTATGCATGATTTTCATCATCTTACTTGGTCCTATGAACATGTTCACTGGTCATGTGAACAGTGGTTCATTTTTTCACATTTTTGGCCGAAAAAGAAAGTGCTTGCTGATTAAAGTTAAATGGGAGTGTTTTGAGTTTGCATGTTAATTTTTGGATTTACGTACTTATTATGGAAATCGAAACAGGGATCTTTGTTTCAAGGAGGATTATTGGATTCCGCAAAAGTTTGAGATGAAAAGGAACCTCTCAAGTTTGATATTTGAAGGTGTTTAGTAATGATTTAATTTGCAGTGGAGTTTTTTTTTTTTAAAAAAGCTTGCTTTGAGTGGATTTTAATTGCTCAAATGGTTTTTGTTGACTATAAAATTTGGTAAGAAAATCCTATTCATAATAAAATTTAAAATGAGTTATAGAATGTGATATTTGGACAAGTAAATTGTAAATATCAACTAATAAAGTTTGTTTGATGCTGAAATCTTGAATTATAGGTAAAATTATTAGATAAAAAGTAAGTTGTTTACTTGATTTTTAGTTTTAAAATTGATTACTAAATCTAAATGGTATTTTTCTTTGGTTCAGCATGCAAAACAAAATTGCATAGAAATTCTCAAGTAAAGAAGATTTGGAATTATGTGGAATTAGTAAATTTGGAATTATGTGGAATAAGTTATGATTTTTACAAATTTATTGAAAATCCTCAAGTAAAGAAAATTAAACAAAATAAAGAGGTAGACGTGGAAATATGAGAGAGAGTGGAGTTAAATAATGCTCTATTAGTGTATAATTAATGTAATATTTTACGTAAATATTTTTAGGATTCGATATCTGCTTGAATACCCCAAAGAAAATTGGAAAAGGAAATACAGATGAAGGTAACCGAGAGATAAAGGAGAGAGAGGTAGAAACTCTTATTGTCTTTTTCTTATATATTTAATTCTACATGTTTGTTTGTGCCATATTGTTATGCATGCTGTCTCATGCTGATCAATAGGTTTGATGCAAGAACGATTGTATGCTCGTAACATATCGGTATTTGTAAAAGAGTACGGACATTAGCTTTGCAAGCTTTACAAAATAGCTAGTTCTGAAAAAGGATGGTTGTCCGAATGTTCAGTGGTTGAGCAGTACTCAGGTAAGAGTACACGATTGCTTTTCATGGAACGTGATACTTGTCCATGGCCATGTGATATGTAAAGCTGTTGAGGTAGAACTTCATGATGTGATTTATTGCCATATGTGATGTGCAAAGATGTTGAGGTGGGACCTTATAATGTGATCTATTGTCATATGTGAATGTGGCTTGTTTTTGTATGATTGTAAATTATATATATAATTATCTGATAAACTGATATTTCCTCATAGTCTCACCTCTCCTTTCAATAAAATACAACTAAGCGGGCAGCTCAAAGGGGCAAAGAAGTAGTGATTGAGTAGGCATAGTGGTTGAAAATTTTGGAAGAGAAATTATTGAAATATTATTATTATTATTATTTTGAATAAGTTTATTATCATGTTGGTTTGATTGGATTTGTGTGGCAAAGTATGCTTTGGTTTATACATGTATGTATATATATATCTATATATATCAAGTATTATGGGATTGTAAAAGTCCTCTATTAGTCTATTGTGAGGAAGCCAAGTCCTCACAAGATTACGGTGACTAGCTTATAATATTATATTTACAAGCATGCTTTTACATAATAGTGTGAACATAGGTTGGAAAGATTAAATATGCTAACTCAAGGGATTAAAACTAGCTTAATGTAGCTATTAAGCATGATTATGAGAGAACGTTAAAAAAAACTAATTTTTCTGAGAAAATCCCATCCCAACTATAAAATGAAGAACTTTTATGTTAAGGGTAAATGATTAATTAGTAATGTCTTTCACCTCAAATAAGTCAATACAACAATTTAATACTAACTCAAAAATTGATGATAGATATGATAATCTTATTAGTATTTTGATTTTCTCTATGTACAAAATTGATATTTATAATATTGATGATTAAATGTGGCGTGAATTCTTTGACCTAATCTTTTAACCTTAACCCTTGAACAAATATCATATCCATTAGCTTCTTTGAAAATATTTCAATTAGCAAAATACCATGGTTATTCACACCTCTCTTTATAGAAACAACTCCTTTTGATCTATATTATATATGTTATGTTGAATTATTAGTATAAGAGTCATGATGTCACAAATAGAAGGTTTGTGGTTCAAATTTTGATCCTTTATACTATCAATTCATATATTTACACATCAAGATGTAAAATATTTGCTAGAAATTGAAGGATATAAAATATTATGAAGCATAACAAACAAAACAAAAGAATGTAAAAATAAATCCAAATATTATTATTAAATTGTTACCTGGTGACATATATCCAATGGTAGCCAAAGTTTTGGTATAAATTTCTTGCTCCCTTTCTCCAAACAATTTAGCAATACCAAAATCACTAAGATGAGCCACCATATCTTTATCCAACAAAACATTACTTGGCTTCAAATCACAATGAACAATTAGTATAGGAGAACCGTGATGAAGATACTCCAAAGCTATTGCCACATCAATCATTATGTTCAACCTTTGCAAGATGTCTAAATAATAATTGTGAGAGTACAACCATCTCTCAAGACTTCCATTTGCCATGAATTCCATTATTAGAGATTTGAAATGATCATTTGAGCAACTACTGAGGATCTTAATGAGATTCCGATGGCGTAAATTGCACATGACAACACTTTCAATATCAAAACTTCTTAATGCTTCTTCCATGTCTGAGTTAAATACTTTCACAGCGACAATATTTTCATTTGGAAGAATTGCTTTATATACTGACCCAAAACTTCCAGAGCCAAGAAGATTACTCTTGTCAAACCCATTTGTTCCCTGTAGAAGCTCATAATATGATATCCTGATTGGTTTATCCAAATTAATTAAATCCATTGTCGTTGAAGGATTATAATGACCTTTCTTACGCTTTAAGAAGAAAATGCCTGAAACAACCAAAATGACAACTATGATCGGCAATGAGCATTCTATCACCAAGATCACTTTACTTGATATGTTCTTGTTTCTTTTCTTGCATGGTTGGACTTGTAGTTGGGATTTCCCACAAAGATCTTTATTTATCATAAAAGATTGAGCAGTAAAATTTTGAAAAGGGCCACCACTTGGAATTTCTCCTTGCAATAAATTGTATGAAAGATTAATGTTTTTAAGATAGCGTAATGACTCTAAGGATTTTGGAATCACACCAGACAAATAATTATGAGAAAGATCCATAGACTCCATGCTTACCATGCTGCTAAGCGATTCGGGAATAGGCCCTTGTAATTTGTTTTGAGCCAAAGATAGGGTTTCTAAAGTTTGCAAGGAACCCATGGTTGCAGGGATGCTTCCTGAAATTTGATTTTTTGATAAGTTTAATAGTATAATTGCTTTCAAGTTTGATACCTCTGGTGAAATTATTCCACTCAATGCATTGGAGGATATATCTAAAATCAAGATATCTTTAAGACTCCAAAGAAAAGAGGATATATGAGAAATCAATTTATTGGAGCCAAAATCCAATTTCCGCAAAGAGGTATTCCCAAGACATTCTGGAATTGCTCCAAAAAGCATATTGTTGGCCAGATTCAACTCACTTAGACTTTTAAGTCGGCAAAGTTCATTTATAATGGGCCCTTGCAATCTGTTGTTGCTGAGACTTAAACGTTGAAGACTATGTAATTTGTTAATTGTATCTGGAATCATCCCAGCCAAATCATTTACATCCAAACTTAAGTCAAAGAGGCTTGTTAAATTTCCGATTACATCGGGTATAGCTCCACTAAATCCATTCAATGACAAATCTAACTGAATGAGCATAGAAGCATTTGACATGCTCTTTGGAATTTGTCCAGTAAGTTTATTTTCTTTCAGAAATAACTTCTTCAAGTTAGGAAGTCCAATTCCTATATATGATGGGAGACGGCCATGGAACAAATTAGAGCAAAGGCTCAAATATGTTAATGTTGAAATATTGAAAATATTGGAAGGAATAGGTCCACTCAAACGGTTTGATGTCAAGTCTAAGTCCTCAAGTTTAATAAGTTTGTTGATATCCCTAGGTATAAAACCTGGAAAAGCGAAAAAATTGATTCGTCAAAAAAGAACTGAAAGTGATTGCAAATAATATAAATGTATACTATAACATAAAAAAAGTATTTGCAGATAATATGTACATATACTATAACCAAAAGTTACACCTATCTTACTCATCCCAAATCCAAATATGTATCGATGTTGAATATATTAAAAGGGATAGAATATTTCAAACGATTCAGGATGCTTACAAAAAGACTGAATGGAATTATATGAACAAAAAAAAAGTCATATTATTTGCATACAACATCGTAGTATATATACCCCTCTTATTTTATTTATAAATTATTTTAAATGTTTTATCTAGAAATGGAAATAGGTCAGGAGTTTATTAGAGGGCGACAACTTGGTTCAATTAGGACCTAGCTTGACTTGATCTTTTTAAGAAATAGGCGAAGTTGAAACATATATAAAAGTCTAAATGTATAAAATAGGTAGACCACTTTTGTCAAGACCTAGCCTGACTTGTTTAAACAATAAAAACTTTAATCATATTTATATAATATACATTTTATTTATATTTTTTCTTTTTGTATTTTAGTGTGTGTGTATATATAAGTATATTATATTTTAATTTAATTATCACTCTTTTAAACATTCCACCTTTCACCATACATTCCACCACCATTGTAATGTGTGAGATGTTGATGTATTGTTGAGAGAGCACTGTTATATTGTTGTGGTGTTATAATATTAATTGTTCAATTTCAATTTATAGTTTTGTATGCTCTATTGTTGTGTTCCGCTGCAGAGTATAAGTAGTGGGCTCATTGCCTATAATTTAGATTTCAAATAATAACTCTTTTGAATTAATTTTTATTTCAATTTATTAAATCATATATGAATTAGTTTTAATTGAATAACATACAAACCTATGTAAGCCTACATACATAAACCTTTAACTTTAATACTTTGATAAACTTAAAAGCTTATAATGACTAATCTCTTAAGCATAGTTAAATGTCTACATTTTAAGTAGACATTTAAAAACGCTTCAAATCATGGAAGGCCTCTTGAAGGCTCAAGCCTGAATATTAAAAAAAAAAAAAAGCCTATGAGGAGTTTAAGCCCTAACTGGTACTGTAACTTCATCCTAGGTTTATATGCCTATTGAGCTAAAGTTTAGTTTGACATGTTTTTACCACTAGTTTTATTTGAATCAAGGAAAACAATAAATTTCATTAATTTTATATTAAAATCTAATAACTCTTCAACTTTGATCCAATTAAGTTATAAAAAAAAAAAAACTTTATTCAAAGAGTAATTGTCCATACAAGAATGGTAAAATTGTACATTCATATTAAAAGTTTAATATTGAGATTTACGAATAGAAAAAAATCTTTTTCACTACCTTATAAATGTGATCAAAGGAATATATACTATTAAAAAAACTATATGTGTCTCATAATATAAAAAACTTAAAATATTTGTGTTATACGAATTAATGCTTGTGTAAATATTAGAAAGTGAAAGCGAAAATACCTTCTAATGTTCAAATTACTAACCTTCTGGTAATTGCATTCAACTCCATTGTGCATTTAGTTTGATAATATAATACATAATTTTTTGTGCCAAGAAAAATATTTTGATACATTTGAAGTGAGGAATTATTTAGTATACTTTTCTTAGCTGATTAAAAAAAATTCCTTTTATTATATACACTGATGTATACCTTTCTTTCTCCCTCCTATTGTTTTTGTGTACTTCTTTTGATTTTATACTAAATAATTGTTTAAAAAATATCATATGAAAAAATTAACGAGTTAAGGCTTAATCATACAGGATTGAATAAAGACGAGAACAGTCTCTTTCAACCCAAATGAATTAAAATGGTGGAATTTAAATATTTTTCTTCATTAGTTTGAGCTTAAATTTGGTTGAACAAAGATTTTTTGAGTTTCATTTAATTTTTAAAATATAATTTTTAGTTCATTTTTTATACATACCTAAATAATTTTTGTTTGTTGTACATTTTTAATTGCTATGATATGATTTTTTTAAAAAAAATATAAAAATAATCTCAATTTCAATTAAACAATAGAGAATTGCTACAATTTATATACGTAACAAATGATAAAAAACAACTCCTTACTTGCCTAGCTTTTAGTATTATACGGAGAGATAGATTTTTTTTTCAAAAAAAGTATTGATGGAACACATTGGACCATTTTGTGTGGTTTAACTTCAAGTTTTGTCATCGAAAGGTATGCAAAAATTTCACTTTTCCATGTTACAAATATAAGCCCCAACATATGCTTGAATAGTATTGGTAAAATGATGAAAAATATGATTGAATATCATAAGTAATGCATACCTGTAAATGAGTTACCATCCAAAAACAATACTTTTAAAGATGTGCAATTACTTATTGAGTTTGGAATGCCTCCCTCTAATTGATTACTGTCAACATCAAGGTCTTCAAGTAAAGGGAGTTGATGACACATTTCTTCTGACAAATTCCCATGTAAGTGATTGTTGCCAACATAAATACCTCTCAAAGAAGGCATACTCCAAATGGATGATGGAAATTCACCTATATATAAATACAAAGTATATGTTAATCATATTGATCATATGACTAGCAGGTTTCTAATAAATTCACACAAAATTATATATATAATACATGGAATTTTGTTAATGAGAGACATAAAATTCATATAATATAATTTAATTTTTGTTGGAAACAAATTTTAAAGGACTCTTCCAATATCAATTACGAGTGGGACATTAAAATTCTTTTAAGAATATATGCTGAAGAGAGATGACGAGATTCATTTGGCCCATTTAAAAGGCACAATCAAAATATCTATATTTTTCATTTAAATGATTTAATATTTACAAAGTTCTAACTTTGAAGTTGACAATGAATTCATCAGGCTCAAATTTTCGTTATAATTTTAGGAATTAAAATGCTTTTGGTTACACATTGTAAGATAATATAAATTAAATAAAGAAAATACTTAAGTCAAATTCCTGATATCCAATATGTTAAGTTCTCCAATAATATGTAGCAATGTATTTTACTTTTGAAATATTATCATTTAGTTATAAGCATATATGAAAAAATAGGATACATGGTCATGTGTGATTAGAGGACTTGGCATAATAAATATAAGGAATTAATATAAGTATGGTCCAATAAATAGTAAACAGATTTTTACTATAGCTGTGAGCACAGTACCGTAAACATTTCTTGAAGTAAAAAATTCAAAATTATTGATTAAGAAAATGGATTACGTCAAACATATCAAATAATTTTTCTAATATCATCCCTTTGCCGGTTGATATTGGAATTTTGGAAGGGTACCGTTGAAATTGTTTCTTGTTAAATCTAGAATTTTTAAAGAAGAAATGTTGAAGAGAGGCTATGAAATTTCACATGTTTCAATTTTAAAAGTGAACAAAATATTGTTTATGTAAGTACATTGATATTTAACCATAAACTAATAGAGGGACATTAAAAGAATCAAAAGGATATAATAACATAATGAAATCATATTCATCCTAATCTTCCAGGAGTTTAAAAAAATTAATGTAACTCCAATAAAGAGAATAAATATATTTATATATATATATTTCATTGATTAAAAAAGTAAATGAATTATATATTTCAATGAAAGAGTTGGATGTATTATAAATTTTTTCAAAATAGATAAACCGCATTATTATGAACAGACAAACATTACAAAATTACTATGCCATATAATTTTTGTTGTAACTTTTTTTGCTCTTATGTTATAATTGTTAAATTTATAGATATAATAAATAAGGTTTGTATTGGGCCATTTCACATCGCCCATGACACTAGGTTTTATGCTTCAATTCAATTTATTATTCTATAATTTAAATTTGTTAAAACTGTTAAGATTATTAATTTGAAACCATTTCAGTTTTCATATAGCCACTACCCTTAATCATTTTCCATGTAAGGCTCATTTTCCATGTAAGGCATGTTTTCTCATTCTTAAGATCCATGTAAAATTCATTGACAAATTCTAATTGATTGTCTAATATTTTAAAAAAAATAAAAATTAAAAAACTTGCCATTGAAAAGAAAATATGGGAAAAATGAAAAATGAAATGTTAGAGGCAAAAAAAAAAATCAAAATCCCAACAAATCCTTCTCATCATCCTTAATTATCAAGTTATTTTCCTTCGAGCTCCTTGTTTCTTTAATGATCCAATATTTGCATATTTAATGGTACAAATATGATTTAAAACTTATGGGACCACTACCTCTGGTGTTTAATGTAAAACTTAGTTAATCATTTTCAAAAGATTTAAAAAGCTAAATGAATTATACTCGTGGAAAAATTTGGATGCATATAATTTTTGTTTGTTGTAAATTTTTAAACTCATACCTTGTAATTGCTAATTTTTTTTATACATGTAATTGTTAAATTTAAAGATACAATATATAACAAAAAAAACTCTAAACTCATCTATATCTTATTATGGTTTGTATTGGGCTAGTGCACAAGGCCCATTACACTGATTTTTATGCTTTCTATAATTTAGATTTATTAAAACTGCTAAGATTATTAATTTAAAATCATTTCAATATTTATGACATTGAATTGTCGTCTTACATTAAATTCAGAAGTATGATTATGATGTTATATCCAACTCATAGGGTCTGGAAAGTATAGCATTTTATTTACAATTCACTTTGGGATTGAAAAAAATTAAATTATTGTGTTCTTATTTTTTTCACTCCAAGAAAGTGTCACATTCCATGAAACAAAAAAGTAATCTAGTAAAATCATTATTTGCTAATGCATTATGAAATATTGGAAGATAATTTAAGATAATAATATAATTAAACTCTTAACTTGCAAGTTGTTGTTTTCAAAAAATAACCAGTGGACCTTGATCAAAATTATTGATTAAGAAAAATGAATTGCATCAAACATATCAAATAATTTTTCTAACATTGTTCCATTGCAATTGTTACTGGAATTTTAGCAGACTATTGCTCAAATTGTTTTTTATAAATATAGAATTTTTAAAGTAGAACATTGATGTTTAACATTAACTAATATGAGTACACAAAAATAATAAAAAAGATATAATGACAAAATAAAACCAAATTCAACTTCATCTTCAATAAAGAGAATATATATATATATATTTGATTGGTAAAAAAATTGAATAAATATATATTTCTCCAAGTAAAATCGAGTATAAATATTTTGTTCAAGATACAATATCTTTTTTTTTTGCCAACACAAGGTACAATATTTTTAATTGTAAAAGATTGTCAATCTCTTTAGGGATGTCTCCTTCAAACATTAACAAGTGAGAAAGAAAGTAATATCATCAACAATTTTTTTATTTACATGTAGTAATTGTAGTAAAAAAAATACATGTAATAAGACCGGCACCTTTTTTTTCTTTTGAAAAATAACACAAATATATTCTAAATAATAAAACAGAACAACAATAATTATTATTTCTAAAAAGGTATAATCATTTGAAATCCAGTTGGTCCTTTATTTTCATCGTTAATATCAAAACACATGTTTGCAAGGGAGACTGCCGGAAAAATTCTTGTTGTTACCTCTACAAACTTTTTAAAAATAATAATTACTAATAGCATGGATAATAAAATTAAAAAATAATTTCGATTATCCAAATCAAAATTGAATGTTCGTTATAAGGTTTACTCAATTTGAAAAACACCTCTTGAAAAATTTTAATGACAAAACAATAAACATTTATTTTCGCAGACCGATGATGAACCATTAGCTCCATGTAAGATTCTTTGACAAATTCAAATTGATTGTATAATATTTAAAAAAAAATTAAAAAAACTTGCCATTGAAAAGAAAATATGGGAAAAAAATGAAAAAATAAAATGCTAGAAAAAATATCAAAATTCCAACTAATCCTCATACTTAATTATCAGGTTATTTTCCTTCCACATCCTTGTTTCTTTAGTGATCCAATATTTACATATTTTTTCTTTTATTTTTTTAATTTGAAGATTTTTTAAGCAACTTCTGTCGTTTTTAAGTTCTTTCTCTTCCATAGAGTTAAAACCAAAAAAAAAAAGTCTCATTAACCTTGCTTTCTACACAAATTGAGATGTTTTCATTTATAAAAAAGTGATTACTATGTCACATCAGTATCATCTTTGAGGCATTTAAATTGATGTAACACTAGTAAAAAGAATAAGTATATATATTTTATTTGTAAAAAAGTGAATAATTGCATATTTCAATGATAGTTTGATGTGTTGGAGAATATTTTCGAAATAGATAAACCGCTTTATGTGAACAACAAACATTACAGATTTTTAACACATTACAAAATTACTGTGCCGTAACATAGATTGGTAGGCTATGAAGTTTTTTAATGGTCCAAAAGTATGTTATATCTCCTTTTACAGATTTTTACTATGAACACAAATTTCCGCAACCATTTTGCTGTTCTTTAAAAATGAAATCAAAAGAAAAATTTTATTTTAAAATTATTTTTCAGTTGATATAGAAATAAAAGGAAGTTTTCTCTCTAAGCAATGTTGTCCTAGAGGCTTTTTTTTAAATTAGTACTAGTATTGTCCTAGAAAGTTTTAAAATAAAGCAATGTTACCCCATTTCGTTCAAACACTAAACCGCTAATATTTTTAATGCTCTGTGTTGAAACTTCCAGAGCAAAATAGCTCCCAAAACATGACTGGCTAACATTGCTCATGACAAAAAACTTTCGGAACAAATTTACACAATAACCTAAAACAAAAAACAAAAACATGCTCATGGTCTAATATAATAATATAATTAAAATTCTTAACTCACAAATTGGGTATGAAAAATTGGGTCATAATACTTTTACAGAACAAGAAATGATAATCTCGTTCTTGCAAATTGATTTGAAACTTATAGATCATTACTTCTTGTGTTTAATATAAAAATCAGTTAATCAATTTCAAAAGATTAAAAAAGCGAAATAAATTATGGTTGTGGAAAAATTTGAATGCATATAATTTTTGTTTGTTGTAAATTTTTTAACTCATATGTTAGAATTGTTAAATTTAAAGATACAAAATATAACAAAAAAAACTCTAAACTTATTTATATCTTAGTATGGTTTGTATTGGGCTAGTCCACAAGGCCCGTTACACTGATTTTTATGCTTCAATTCAATTTCTTATTCTATAATTTAGATTTATGAAAACTGTTATGATTATTAATTCGGAATCATTATTTCAGCCTACATGGCATTGAATTATCATCTTACTCTGAATTTGGAAGTATGATTACGATGTCATAACCAACTCATAGAGTCTAAAAAGTATAGCATCGTATTCACAATTCACTTTGGGATTAAAAGAAATTAAATTATTGTGTTCTTTTCTTTTTTCCAAGAAAGCATCACATTCCATGTATTAAAAAGTAATCTTGCAAAATTACTATTTGCTAATGCATTATGAAATATTGGAAGATAATTTAAGACAATAATACAATTAAAACTCATAACTTGCAAGTTGTTGTTTTCAAGAGATAGCCACTGGAGTTTGATCAAAATTATTGATTAAGAAAAATGGATCTCTTCAAACATATCAAATAACTTTTCTAACATCATTCCATTGCAATTGGTATTGGAATTTTGAAAGACTACTCTTTAAATTGTTTTTTCATAAATATAGAATCTTTAAAGTAGAACATTGATGTTTAACCTTAAACTAATATGAGCACACGAAAAGAATAAAAAAGATATAACAACAAAATGAAACCATACTCATCGTCATCTTCGATGAGTTAAGAAATTAATGTAACTCTAGTAAACAGAATAAATATTTGCATATATATATATATATTTCATTTGTGAAAAAAGTGAATAAATATATATTTCAATAAAAGAGTTCGATGTATTATTAAATGCTTCCAAAACAGATAAGCCGCATTTTGTGGACAGACAAACACATACACATATTAAAAATTTGTGCTATGTTATGAATCCTTTATGCTATTTGAACATTGCACCCGTTGAGATTAGCTCATCAGTATATTTTACTTACTAGAACATTACAGAAACTACATTCGTCATCGTCTTCAAGGAGTTTTAAAAAATTGAAGTAAACCACATTGTATGACCAACAGGCACACAAACACCATACCCACGTTACAAAATTACTATGCAACATCAAATATTGATAGGCTATGAAGTCTTTTTAATGATTGAAAATTATCTTATTTCTTCTTTTTTTTTTACAGATTTTTACAATGATAAAGTGATAATTATAAAAAGAAATAAAAAACAAAATGAAACCATACTCATCGTCATAAAAACCAAATTCGTCATCATCTTCTAGGAGTTTAAAAACAAAATTGATGTAAACCCCATCATATGGCAAACACGCACACGAACACCATACACGCATTACAAAATTACTATGCCACATCAAATATTGATAGATTATGAACTCTTTTTAACCATATAAAATTACCTAATTTCTTTTTTTTTTTAACGAATTTTTACAATTCTAAAGTTATTATTATAAAAAAAATAAAAAAACATCTCAATTTTAAAATTACTTTTTAGTTGAGAGATAAAAACAAAACACACACACATGGCTCAAGACAATTGTGTAATTAAAATCTTACCTTCAAAATTGTTGGAGCCAAGATATAGGCGTTGGAGGTTTGTCAAATTTCCAATCTTACTTGGAATAATTCCTGTAAAAGTAATCCATCAGTTCATGGTCTTATCTTTCTTTTATTTTTGGGATTAGAATCAAAAGCAATATACAAACTATATTTAAGCCCCCATTGCAAATGTGTACAATTTTAATGATATAAAAAATAACATAAAATCTCTTTACATTTTTTAGTATATATCAAAAATTGAATAAATATATATTTCAATGAAAGAGTTTGATGTATTATATAATTTTTTTTTTATATACTTATTATACAATGTTTTCAAAACAGATAAAATCGCATTTTACGTTATGTTATGAATCCTATGCTTACTTGAACGTTGTACCCATTGAGATTAGCTAATCATTATACTTCATTTACTAGAACATTACAGAAACCACATTCATCATCGTCTTCAAGGAGTTTTAAAAAATTGATGTAAACCACATTGTATGACCAACAAGCACACAAGCACACAAACACCATACCCACATTACAAAATTACTATGCAACATCAAATATTGATAGGCTATGAAGTCTTTTTAATGATTGAAAATTATCTTATTTCTTTTTTTAACCGATTTTTACAATGATAAAGTGATTATTATAAAAAAGAAATCAAAAACAAAATCTCATTTTTAAAATTATTTTTCAGTGGAGAGAGATAAAAACAAAACACACGCACATGGCCCAAGATAATCGTATAATTAAAATCTTACCTTGCAAATTGTTCTGGGCAAGAGATAGCTTTTGGAGGTTTGTCAAATTTCCAATCTCACTTGGAATGATTCCTGGGAAAGAGGTTCCATCAATTCATAGCCTTATCTTGCTTTTATTTTGGGATTATAATCACAAGCAATATATAGGCCATATTTAAGCCCCCACTATAAATGTGTACAATTTTAATGATATGAAAAATAAAATAAAATCTCTTTACATTTATTTTGCTATACATAGAAAGATAAAACAATGAAAGATATAATAAATAAAAAAAAACCACGAAACTTGTTTGTATTTTAACATGATTTGTATTGGGCTACCACAACTCCACAAGGCCCATTACATTATGTTTTATGCTTTAGTTCAATTTACTATTTTTTAAATTAGATTCAATAAAACTGCTAAGATTATTAATTCAAATAAAGTTTAGTTTGACATGGTCTAATAACTAGTCTTATAGAATCAAGAAAAACATTAAATTTCAACAATTTTGAATTAAAATTTAATAACTTTTCAATTTTACCCCTATTAAATTATCAAAAATATTTTCCTTGTTCAAAGAGTAATTGTCCTCGTAATAATAAATGAATGGGTAAAATTATATAATCATGTTAAAAATTTGATAATGAGACTTATAAATAGAAAAGAAATCTTTTTTTGCTACTTTATAAATGGAACCAAAAGACTATATACTATTAAAAAAACTTTACTTGTATAATAATATAAAAAACTTGAATTTTTGTGTTCTGCTGATTAATCCATGCATAAATATTAAAAAGTGAAAACGCAAATTTCTTCTGATGTTCAAATTATTTGCCTTCTAGTAATTACATGTAAGTCCATAACGCATTTAGTTTAACCATATAATACATAATTTTTTGTGCATTGACAATTAATCATGGTTGGCACAAAGCATTGAACTACTTTTTCAGCAATTTATCTCTCCAAGAAAAATATTTTGATACATTTGAGGAGAGAAATTATTTAGTATACTCTTCTGAGTTGATTAAAGAAAAGTCCCTCTATTATGTACACAAAAGTATACTTTTCTTTCTCCCTCCTATTGATTTTGTGTACTTCTTTTGATTTTATACTAAATAATTAATCAAAAACTATCATATGAAAACGAATTACTTTATAAAGGCTTAATCATGGAGAACAATCTCTCTAAATTCAAATGGATTAAAATGTTGGAATTTAATTATTTGACTAGTTGTTGAAAACTTGTATTTTCCTTCATTAGTTTGAGTTTAAATTTGGTTGAATAAACGGAATGCGTTTTATGGAAAGACAAACACATACACATATTAAAAATTTGTGCTGCGTTATGAATCCTTTATGCTATTTGAACATTGTACTCGTTGAGATTAGCTCATCAGTATATTTTACTTACTAGAACATTACAGAAGCCAAATTCATCATCATCTTCTAGAAGTTTAAAAAAATAGATGTAAACCACATTATATGACAAACACGCACACAAACACCATAGTCAAATATTGATAGGCTATCAATTCTTTTTAACGATTGAAAATTACCTAATTTCTTTTTTTTAACGGATTTTTACAATTATAAAGTTATTATTATAAAAAGAAATAAAAAATCTCATTTTTAAAATAAGTTTTCAGTAGAGAGATAAAAACAAAAAACACACACATGGCTCAAGACAATTGTGTAATTAAAATCTTACCTTGCAAATTGTTGGAGCCAAGATGTAGATGTTGGAGGTTTGTCAAATTTCCAATTTCACTTGGAATGATTCCTGAAAACGTGGTCCCATCAATTCATGGCCTTATCTTTCTTTTATTTTGGGATTAGAATCAAAAGCAATATACAAACTGTATTTAGGCCCCCACTGTAAATGTGTACAATTTAAATGATATCAAAAGTAAAATAAAATCTCTTTACATTATTTTACTATATATGGAAAGATAATACAACGAAAAGACAAGAATAAGAAATGAGAATCTCGTTCTAAAGAGTTTGGGGTCGAAATTCAATTGATTAGCATCAACAACATAAAAAAAGCATGGACTTGTAAATATAAAGATGAAAGGGGTCATACTATTTTCACAATTTTAAAATCTCATTTTTAAAATTATTTTTCAGCCGAGAGATAAAAAAGAAAAAAAACACACATGTGGTCCAAGGCAATTGTGTAATTAAAATCCTACCTTGCAAATTGTTGTAGGCAAGAGATAGGTCTTGAAGGTTTGTCAAATAAATGATATTTAAGTATATTAATAAAGTTAAATAAATTATACTTGTTGAGAGATTTGCATCAAAATAATTTTTGTTTTCTGTAAATTTGTTAACTCCCACATTAGAATTGTTAAATTTATAGATATAATAAATAAGACAAAACAACAAGAAACTTGTCAGTATTTTAATATGGTTTGTATTGGGCTATCCACAAGCCCCATCACACTAGGTTTTCTGCTTTAGTTCAATTTATTATTCTATAAATTAGATTTGTTGAAACTGTTAAAATTATTAATTCAAAATTATTTCAGCTTGTATTGAATCACCTTCTTAATTTATTTAAAAAAGACACTGCCATTAATTTTTTTTCATGTAAGGCATGTTTTTATCTTAGGATCCATATAAGATGCGTTGACAAGATCTAATTGATTGTCATTGAAAAAAAATACTTGCCATTGAAAAAAATACAGGACAAAAATGAAAAATAAAAGGCTAGAAAAAAACATTAAAATCCCAATTAATCCTCTTTATCATCATGAATTATCTGGTTATTTTCCTTCAACCTCGCTATTTCTTTAATGATTCAATATTTGCATATTTGCGTTTCATTTTTTAAGCAACTTTTGTCCTTTTTAAATTCTTTCTATTCCATAAAGTAAAAAAGAAAAAAAAAGAGTGTCACTCACCCAACATTCCACCTACATTGAGATGTTTTCATTGATAAAACCTTGATTACTATGACACATTGAACCCATACATTCTAAAAAGTATAACATTGTATTCCTAATTCACTTGGGAATTAAAAAAATCAAAGCATTTTCTTTTTTTGTTCAAAAAAGCTTCACATTCCATGTATTAAAAAAAGTAACCTAGAAAAAATATTGTTACCTTCAGTTTTTATTATAAGAGTTAAATGAAAATTATATTTAATCCAAAATATAAGACTTTATCCACTTTGTCTCTTATATTTTGCTATTTTTTCTAAATTACACCTATCAATACTCCCTTGACTATAAATTAGATACCTCAATGATTCAAATATATGCTATACACAGAAAAATTCTATTTCCACCACACTTCTGAGAGTTAGATCATTAACAATTTATATGAATTCATATTTTTATTTTTTATATATTATTTTTATGCGAATATGTATAATTTATTGAGAAAAAAAGAAAGATAAGCATGCTTCAAAAAAGAAAGAGATGAGTGTAATAAAATTGTCGACTTCTTTACAATTTTAATATTTTTAATGTAACTCATATATGAATAAAAATACGCAAAATCATTGTTTTACTGTTAAATTTGTTTCGCAAATTTAACTTTATTTCCATGTACTAAATACCCGTTAGAAAAATAATAAATTATTTTTTAATCAATTCAAATATTTGAATTCATAACATGGAGTATATATTTTTTGTTCAAAAATAAAGATAAAGTATATGATTAATTGAAAGGATACAACAAAAAATGAAAATATAATATGAATCTCAATTGGAATTGAAGTGATTGAGTATGAAACAATAGTGGCAATAGCACAAAAGTTTCTTTGACATGGCTCTACGAAAATGTGAATGTATATTTATATTGGGCTTCAATGAAGCTCAATCTGTTCGGCCCTAATTAGGATTGGCCTATTGTGATCCACAATATGAGTGTATGAGTAGGTTAATAGGGTATTTTTGGAATATCAAGTAAATTAACTAATTTAACTGATTTCATTAATCTCTTTAAAAAAAAGTCAACTAACTCTTATAATAAGAACCAGATATAGTATTTTCTAATGTATTATGAAATATTTGAAGGAAATTTAAGACAATCATATACTACTAATTATAAACTCTTAACTTGCAAGTTGTTGTTTTCAATAGACAGCAACTGGAGTATGGTCAAATTTCTAATTTCACTTGGTATCTTTCCTCCGTTGAATTTGTTATCACCCAAAGCTAACTCTATCAATTCTTTGCATTGATACCAAATAGAGGGTATTTCGCTAGACAAATCATTTTCATTCACATGAAATAATTTAAGTTTTGAAAGCTCAAAACACATATTTGTTGGGAGATTACCAGATAAATTATTTCTTCCAAGATCAAAGATTTGTAGCACTGAAATATTGAATAATGAAGATGGAATAGAACCAGTAAGTTGATTCACTCCAAGATATATTAGCTTTAGTTGTGAAAGACTGCCAATCTCTTTAGAGATGCCTCCTTCAAACATTAAGGAGTGGGAAAGAAATTAATGTCAACAACCATTTTTTTACTTACATGTAATAATTGCATTAAAAAATACATGTAATCAGACTTGCACTTTTTTTTTTGAAAAATAACACAAATATATTCTAAATGATAAAATAGAACAGCAATAATTATTGCTTCCAAAAAGTATAATCAATTGAAATCCAGTCGGTCCTTCCTTTTCATCGTTAATATCAAAACACATGTTTGCAAGGTCAACTGCCAGAAAAATTCTTGTTTTTACCTCTACAAACTTTTTAAAAATAATAATTACTAAGAGATAAGAAGATTAAAAAATGATTTCAATTATCCAAATCAAAATTGAATGTTCTAAGTATGTTCATTATAAGGCTTACTCAATTTGAAAAAAACCCCTAGGAAATTTTTAATAATAGAATAATAAACATTTATTTTCAGACACCAATGATCAACCATTGGATCCAATTGACTGATATTGTGACAAAGTTTTTTTCCCACTTTATAATTCGTTTCAAAATTTGAATGAGGAACGGTTTTTTTCATACAAAAAAGAATACAAAAATGCTGATAAAAAAGAAAAAAAGAATATTCATAAAAATACTGAAAATAAACAAATAAAATACAATCAAGACAAACACATATTCCTAGAGGATATCATCTTGCTAACCAAATATACCAGTTTAAAACAAAGACAAATATAAATATTGAAAATAATGCAAAACATACCTGACAAACTGTTATAAGATAAATGTAACAACTCAAGTGAAGATAAGTTGAAAATTGTTCGAGGAATTACTCCTGAAAGTTTGTTACCCTTAAGTCGTAAAATCTTCAAGTGCTCCAATCTACCTACCTCCAGTGGAATGGTTCCTTCAATTAAATTATAAATCAAATCTAAAGTATTCAATCTTGATAGATTGAATAAAGATGGTGGAATGAATCCATTAAGACTATTATTTCGAAGATCTAGTTGCTCAAGTGAAGATAAATATCCTATCAAGGCTGGAACTTGCCCATAAAAGTCATTGTAACTCAAGTTGAATAGTTTCAATCTACTCAATTGAGCCAACTCTTCTGGTATTTGACCATAAAAATTGTTGCCATTGAGATCAAGTTCAACAAGGAATGAGAGATTTCCTAGTTGGGGAGATATGATGCCCTTAAGACCCATGCCTCCAAGATTCAGAGAATTGACCCTTCCATGACGAGAGTTGCAAGTGACACCATTCCAAGTGCATGGAGAAGAAGAGATAGACCAATTAGTTAAGGAATTATATGGATCTGAGGTGATAAAGGATTTGAAGGCAAGAAGTACAGATTTGTCAGTAGTGATATTTGTATCAATAGAAGCTAAGGTGATAGTGAAGCAATGAAGCAAGAAGAGGAAGACAAAGGAGGAAGGTTTTCCCATATTGATCATATCAAACTTATCAAATCTTGCACATCCAAGAATATAGCACACACATTGTTTTATACTTCTTTGATTCGGAATCAGGTCAAGTCATACTAACAAAACGTGGGTTTACAAAAGGGTATCTTTTGTGATAAGATTAGAAGAAATTCAATTAAAACATTAATTAGCATGTTGGGCGAATTAAATTCGTTTTCACATTTTATTTGAAGATATTTTTCTTGGCAGCATTATCTTATTTATGGTGAAGTCGAACAATTTCACTTCTGGGATCACATTTTCATAGTATTGTTTTATTTATAAAAAAAGCTCGTTGAGACATCGTTCCTTCAATTATATATGCATATCCTTTTTCATTTTTGGGTCAGATAGTTGTTCCTTTCCTCATTATATGACATTCACAGTTTTAAGGATACAAAAATTCTAGCATCTATAAAATGTTTCGCTATAATTTACTTGCATTCAAATCAATAATATGAATAATTTTATAAGCATGTAGCCAATTCAAGGCATTGTCTCTATTATTTAATACATATGAATTTATTGAAACCATCATTTGATAGAAAATTTACAAGTAAAGCAAATAATAAAATGTTACGAGTATAAAAAATATAACTGGCATCCACATTTGATAGAAATTGAGAGATACATTGAAAAGTAAATTTATATATAAGATGATAATTAAATTTAAAAGCTTTAGAAATTTTACTGTGAAATTATTGAGATATTGACGAAATAGATTACATCCAACAAATCTCTTCGGCTAATTGTTCCAAAACAAACTTCATTTTTCCGAACGTATATGTAATTACATTTTGTTATGATATATAATTAGCTTTAATTTTCTGGAGATAAAAAATTGCTAAAATTATTTCTGGCCGATTAATAAATATTAATATATATTTTTATGGATTTTGATGTCATTTTTCCCTAATAAACATTGCCAACGATTTAAATTTAATTATATGGATATCATATTTAATTTTTTTTATATTTTTTATAATGCCCTGACTCAGCCTACCGTTATATCTATATTGAAGCTTTTCCTGCCATCATTTGGAAAACTTGCAAACAATGTCGATGCATGGTCTGAAGAGGAAGAGTTGATGAACATGTTTTAATGCATATGGTTTGTAAAATTGATGGAAAACTAGTAATGCTTTAAATTTTTTTTTTCGCTTCTTTTTGGGATGTATTATACATTATGTGCTTGAGAGTAGACCTCAATGTCTCACTCCATTTCATAATTAAGAAACTCCTTCTAAATATATCTCCTCTTATATCAATATTTTATCATCTTGGTTCCAAAAAAAAAAAAACCATCACTTGGTTAATGTTGAAATTACACATAAATAATACCCCACTAATCCAAATGCGGAGCAAGAAGTAGCATTGTAAGGCTTAATCATATAAGATTAAGGATCCATAACGGTATACTGTTTCCCCCCGGTTCATAATATAAGTCACCTTAACAAATTTTATTAGAATTAATTAAGAAATCAACTTATATTTATATAATTAGATTATATATCAATTTATAAGTTAGAAAAGTTAATTTCAAGAAAGTAAATATAAATATTTAAAAGTAATTTATTTAGCTTTCTTAAATTTTTTAAAGTAGTTAATTGTGTTTTACATTAATAATGGAAATAGTATCGTATCAGTTAGTGATGAGAAGAATAACATTTGTCCATTTAGAAAGTATAATTCAACTTCTTGGACCAATTTTGATTTCCATTGCACTAAGAGAGTACTCCCAAAAGAAACGTTAATAGTGGGAAGAAGCATAAAGTCTTTAGTCTTTATGATGTCTTTTAGACTTGATATTTGCCCAATTTAGGGGACTAATTAAAGTCTTGATGACCATCATCTACTTGTGGAGGTACACATGACGTGCTTGACTTGTAAGCTATGTAAGAACACAAATAACTATAAAAAAAGTGTCTCATAAAAGAAATTGATTAAAAAAAATAAAAGTTGAGGTCCGTCTTGTACCCTAAAATATTTTCTGATGTGCATCTAACACCTTGAAATATTTTGTAATGCATTTAACGCCTTGAAATATTTAATTGCTCTTAGTATCCTAATGTATTTTTTTATGCCTTAGTGTTGGCTGTGATAAAAAAAATTTTATGGTGCTACAATGTGTGAAAAAAAACTTCGGGATGTTGGATGCTTGAAAAAATAATTTAAGATGCTGAATAAATATAAAAAAAATTTCGAAATGTTTGATACACTGTAAAATATTTTAGGACATTTGATATACATAAAAAATATTTTAAGGTGTTGAATTATAGATCACACAGTAACCACATAGACGTTGTCAAGGCCCTTGTGAGGCGACCTCAAACTCTCTTTTTTAAAAAGAATAAAAAGCTTAGGAGGGAGACGCTGTCAGAGCTGAAAGCCAGATGTTTTTTTTTTCGATTTATCAAATATACATGACCTGAGGTGGAAGGCCACAACTGTAATTTTCAGTTGTATTAAAGTAATTTTTTTTTTTGCTACATAAGGATAATGAATTGATGATTCAAAACAAATTATATATGAAACAGATTTAATCATTAAATGTGGAAAGATTAAAGATTGGATTTTAAGTGAGTCAAAAGTTTAGGGAAGTGATTATAATTGAGTTGACACTTGAAAACTCAAAATATTAATTTTCCAAAACCTTTTTATCAGCTGATGGAAAAACCATCTTCTTACTATTCATCTTTGAAATCAAATGTCTAGTAACCGAGAATCACATAATCATTGTTCTGATTAGAGGGAAATCTTCTCCATGTACATTCTCGACTTGTAAAATGATGGAACAATTTTTTTTTTTTGGGAGATGGAAAAAGAATTGAGAAATACATTACTGATATTTGAGATGAAAACAACAAATTGATTTGAGGTGATCAAGTTATAGAAAAGTAGTCATTCAAAACCTAAACCCAAACTCGATCCAACTACATCACATAAAGGAGTTTTTTTTGTAATTTAAAACAAGAAACCGCAATATCTAGAATATATACATCAAGGCTAAATTGAATAAAAAGAAATGATAATAAATTGTTTAAAATTTGGGTTAATTAATTAAAGAAATGTTCCTCCAAATACGTGTAGCTTCATTGACTTGCAGTTTTGACTTGGAAGTCACAATCAATTTGGCAAGAAACAACTTGAAAATGTCCCATTAAGAATGATGATATTCAATTGTTAAAGTCCGGTAGGCTTGAATTGTTGGAGCTGTGCCACCAAAGTGATATATCACCTGAAGCCACTTCCATGTATTGTTGAATAAGTCAAAAATCACAATTAATTATCAAGCCATATTTATTTAAAGGATACATATATATATATATATATTGAATCTTTTTAAAAAGGTTTAATTAACAAAATGATTAGCATTTTGCTCAATTAAAATAAAATTCACTTGGAAGAAGTTTCTAGCCTGCATAATTCGATCCCTTCATTCTCTTTTCATGAACCTTTTATTATTAAATTGCCTAAAAGTATTCCCATTGTCTCCAATGTGTCTGATTTAAAAAATGTAAGGAATGTATATATAAATGAATAAATAGAAAAAAGAATTAGGTTAAACAATAGTATTTTTTTTTTTAAGAAAATTGAAGTATGATTTCAAAACCGTAAAAAGCATGGTTCAAAAAATCGGACTGACTAGTTCAGGCCTAGTGAACCAGACAATGATCGGTTAGGGTGAGGTGTTGAACCAAGAATCGGGCAACCCTGTTTTGACCTAGTCAAAACTGGTTATGACCCGGTCAAACCAATTCATTTTAAACAATACTCTTTCAAGGCTAGAGACACCAAAAAAAAAACAAAGAAACCTAGGAAGATGTTATTAATTAATTTAAAAAACAAGTATGGTAATAAAACTAGCTTTTAATTTTTATTTAAACAAATTTACTTATGAGGAAATAAGATAAAATTAATTCATTTTAGCTCAATTGTTTTTATCATTTATATTTAATTAAACACTAAAAATTTAAAATATGCATAAAATAAAATAATATTAGAAGTTTTATCTATTAATTTTAATAAAATAAAATACAATCTACTAAATTTTATTATTTTAATATAGCTGGTCTAACTTTGGGTTGACCCCAATCTAACCCATCAACCCTTAAACTACCGTCTTACTTTATTCCATGTCCGGTTCAGTTTTTTAAACCTTGGTAAAAAAAAAGAACATTGAAGAAAAATGCGTGTTCCACACCACAAAGGATACCCTAAGTCTTCAGACTTGGATTGTAGGCAAAGAATAGTGCTCAACTGGTAATAGAGTGGACCTATGTCTTTAGAGTTGTGGAAGGAATCCGTCAAATCTTGTGAAAAAAAAATGATGTTACCTGATTCAATAACCATCAAATTTATAAATTAATTTTGTCTAAAATGCAATAAGATAGATGCTGCAACAACAACGACAACATGCCCAGCATCCAAAATACAATATACTATTACTTTGGTACTTAACATAAGGAGCAGCTGATTTTTAACGAATATATTAAAGAAGTTAAATATATTACTTAAAAATATTTATATTTATCATTTTTTTAAGCTAATTTTTCCAGCTTATTAATTGACATAAAATTTAATTATATAATTAAATAAATACTTTTAAGTAGTGTATTTTGTTTTTTTAATTCTTACGATAAAAGTTAACAAGCTCTTGTATTTAAAACTAGGGGTAGTGCTATGTATCCAAAATATTTCCACGCTAATGATTATGGACAAAGAACCAATGTGTCTGATTAAAAGAAATGTAAGGAATGTGTATATAACTGAATAAATAGAAAAAGAATTAGATTAAACAATAATATTTTGTTAAGAAAACTGACGCACGATTTAAAAACCGTAAAAAGAACCGTCGATATGACTACCCTAAGTGCTACCACAACTATAGAAGCGTGCAAAGAGGGAGAAAAATGCGTGGTCCTTAATTTCTTTGATTACTTTTTTTTTTGCCAATATTAATTTCTTTGATCATAACTATGAGGACCACACCACAAAGGTTACCCAAAGTCTTCAGACTGGGATTGGAGGCAAAGGATAGTGCTCCATTTGTAACAGAGTGGTGATCCATTAGTTTGCGGAAGGAATCCATCAAATCATATGACAATGATGTGGTTATCTAATTCAATAACCATCAAATTTATAAAATAGTTGTCTAAAATAACCATTAAATTTGTCTGAGAATTTTTAATGTAGTTATGCAATAAGATAGATGAAACAACAACAACAGCATTCCCAGCATCCAAAACAGAATCCCCCCAAACAAAGGCCTATTACAATTTTTTTGCAATCAGTAGTTGAAGTCACAACATATCAATTGTCAAAATAAAAAAAAAGTAAACACAAACTAATTTGGTTAAGCAATATTTTTTTTTTGGGTTATGAATTTGAAACACAATTTATAATCGACTATATTTGTATATATATGACATATGGTACACCATGAAAATAAGAACCGCCCGTAACCACACAAAGTGCTTCAACAACTTTATTATTACCATCAGGACTACCATATTACCACTCTATTATTCCAATTTTTTTGGTCAAGTCTTTGTCCCTACACAAGCATATGCTCAAAGTCTTCAGACTTGGATCGTTAAAAAACGAAGGTGCTTGACTTGTTGACTTGTGATGAGCGGATCTAAAAAATTCACAATCAATTGGACCAAAAAACCTTACTTTGAATGTTTTCTAATTAAGAATAATGACAATAGGTAACACAAAACTTCTTGATAATCCATGTTAACTGGACTTGATTATTGATCAATGTGAGTGCTCGATTAACTTGTTTGATTAAACTCAAAATGGCTGTGGCAAAATCTCTAAGACAGAGTAATTAACCCAATCAGCACAAAAGAACCAATAAATTGACTAATAGAATTATATCTAGTAGAATCGGCTAGTAACTTGTAACAAAGTAAAATGTTCAAATTTTTATTGGGAAAGGTATACATATTTAATGACAAATACTGTTAAATATGATTACTCTCACTAGAAAAATACATATACTTAGCAGGAAAAAACAATAAATTACCCTGATAAACGCCTCCACCATTTCTCCACAGATTTTAAGTCAAATTTTACAAGTCCATGTCCAAATACAGAAATAATGCATAAAATGGTTAAAAAGGACAGAAATAGCGTGAAAACAAGCTTAAGTTTGGAAGATCACTTCAGAAAATATCATTTGAATACTTGATATAGTTACATAGTAAGCATCATCACCCGATTTTTCCAAAGTTAAAAAAAACAAATTAAACAAAATAAATTGTAACTACAATTCTGATTCAACAATTCTTCAACTAGCGTGCTGCTAACATCTTAAGCAAATATGATCTTGATTTCTCCTGTGACACCACAGCATCGGTCATCATAGGTTGTGCCTTGGGTAAATCATTGCAACAATTTAATGTCAACTCAAAAATTAATGATATATGTAGTAATGCATTATCAATATTTTGATTGTCTTTGAGCGGCCAAAATGGCATCTAGAACATCGATGATCGAAAGAGGTGTTGATTTGCTAAACGCATCTTTCAAACTCATACCTTGAACAAACATTACATCAGTTGGCTTCTTTCTTATAGAAGTTTCCATAAGCAAAATGCCATAACCATATACACCTCTTTTCTTTTCTTTTTCTTTTTTTTTTCTATACAGCTCCTTTTAATCCATGTCAGGTTGAATATTGTTAGATAAAAGCAATTATGTCAAAGTAGGCTTTCTACATCAGTTCCCAAAAGAGCTGACATAGATACAATCCCTGGTATTTCTACGTCCCTTCCAAATATGGTGTATAAGTTCTATAACAACTAAGGCAAGCAGGAATTTTCTGCATTCACCAGCGTAAGACAACAAATATTTATTGGTAATTGAATAATATAAACGTAATTCTAACAAATAATATGAAATTTAAAGTCATCTACACAGTTGCAGTGAGAGTGCAACCATCTATCAAGACTCCCATTTGACATGAACTACATGATTATAGATTTAAAGTCATATTTTCAACAACTGCTAATGATCTTATCAAGACTGCGATGATGTAAATTGCATAAGGTGGCACATTCAACATCAAAACTCCTTAATGCTTCTTCCAAGCCTAATTTAGAAACTTTAACAGCACAATTTTCTGTTGAAAGAATTTCTTTGTATATTGATCCATAACCTATAAAGCCATGAAAATTATTCTCATTAAATCCATTTCTTCTAATCGGTGTCTTCAAATACGCTAAATCCCTGTCGGTTAAATCATTAACATCTCTCTTATGCTTTAGAAAAATTATGCATAAAAACAATCAAAATGACAACCTGATAAGCAATGAAAATTCCACTAGCATCATCACTTTAGTTGATGTGTTTGTTACCTTACAGACATGATTGGAATTGTAGCTGACGCTTCCCATAAAGATCTTTATTCATCATAAAAGTTTCAACAGTATAATTTTGAAAGGGTATACCATAGAGCCAGTAATATGGGCCCAACCCGCCAACCCGTGCAAGTTGAGTTGCAAAAAAAGTGGCCCATTTAGGTGCAGGTCTTTTTGACCCGCACTAGCCTAGCCCACACCCGCGGCGGGCTAACCCGCCAACCCGCGGGTTAGCCCACCAAGCCTGCCAACTTTTTTTTTTTAATTTTAAAAAAATTAAAATTGTTTTATAAAAAATATGTGGATAACATTTGATTATAATGTATACCTAATTAATATTAAATGTTTATTGATCATTTGATTGGTTTATATTTAGTTTAAATTCAATCTTATAAAATATATTATAAATCTTTAAGTTGTATTATATAAAATTTGAATTAGATATTTTATGTTCAAGTTGTGATGTATTTTTATTTAATTAAATTTATGAAAAAAAATATTTCATTCGAGGTATTAAAACAAATAAAAAAGATATTTTAAGTGTAAGTTGAAAAAATATTATGGGTAAGAAAAATATAAAAAAATTTAAAAAATTTAAAAATTAAATTTTAAAAAAAAAGTGGCGGGTACCTGCCGTGGTGGGCTGGGTTGGGAAAATTCCAACCCATATACATGTGGGTATTTTGAGGCCACCCCGCGGCGGGCCAACCCGCACCCTGTGAGTTGGCCCATATTACTAGCACTAGTCTACCATTTGGAATTTCTCCATGCAATTAATTGTAGGAAAGATTAATATATTTAAGATGAACTAGTAACTCCAAGAATTTTGGAATCATACCAGACAAATTATTTTAGGAGAAATCTGAGAACTCCATGTTTATCATACCACCAAGTGATTCATAAAAAGTCCCTTGTAATTTGTAATGGGCCAAGGATAGGTTTAGTAAGGTTTGCAAGCCATCCATCATCTTAGGAATCCTTCCTAAAATTTAATTTCTGGAAAAGTTCAATAATTACTACTAAAAAATTAACTTTTATCACCACTAAAAGTCTAAATGTCACTGCCTAAAGCTCTTCAGCGACATCACCACCATAGCAGCTGTCGCCAAAAGTTTCGGTGACAACATTTGAATGTTGCCATTGAAAGTAAACTTTGTCACCGCTGTAGGAATGCATCGGCAACAACTCTTTTCTTGCCACAAAAACATGTTCTCAACAAAAGCACATTGTCACACCAATGCATACTCAGTTAAAATAATTTTTTAAATTAAATTGGTTAAAGGTTACAATGGTTATAATTTTTTTAAAAATAAATAAAATTGTTAAAATTTATATATGTATACATACATATTGTTATGATAAGTATTAAAATGAAACAATTAATAATTAAATTAAAATTAAAATACACTTTATATGGGAACTAATAATATATTAAATCACAAAAGTCACATAATTCAAAATCATCAAAATAATTCCATTTCATTAAAGAGTACAAAAGTTATCCAATTGGAAGATAAATATATAGATAAAAATAGTCCCAATAAATGTTAAATTTCCTAAATTGCTAAACTATCTAAAACCATTGTTTAGTTCACAAGTGGTTGGTGCGAGAGTTCTGGAGGTGGCAAGTGGTTGCTATGAGAGTTATGTAGGTGGCAAGGGCCTGATTGTCATCGTGGGAAACAAATTGAGATACGAGTTAGCCAATCAATAAAAAAAGATCACAAACACCACAAGCTATAAAATCCATACAAAATACAAAATATATATGAAGCAATACTTAATATTCAAATCAGCAACAATAAACTAACCACTTTTCCACGGGTAAGCAATCTTCAAGAAATAAAATAACAAGCATAAATATTGACTTATTTATGGTTAACTACTTTACAAACTAATTGCCCTTATAAGCAGTCTTCAAAAATTAGAATAGAAAGCATAAATAAACCTTATTTATGACTAACTACTTCATAAATATAATAATACATGCATAAAGGTAAGCAAATCGCATGAGTAATGTAAGAAAGGAAAGCCAGAAATAGAACAAAAGCAAGAAACACAATCTGATAATTATTAAACAAGAAATTACAATAATTCATTTTTCCACTTAAGTCATAATATATGAAAGAATAAGATAATCATAACCAAAAAGAACAGAAAAGCTACAGATAAAGGATGCATCAGAAGGGCTTGCCTATTTTTGAATATAAAATACAGCACATTACTAATCTATCAATGCATGCAACACAATAAGAAACGAAGGACTATAAAATACGCTATTCACTAATTGCATTTAAAAAGAAAAGAATTTAAACTGAAGAATGCCAAAACCGAATCAAAAGATATCATGAATCAATAGATGAAATGTATTAAATTCTTAAAGAAAGTATTAGAGGGTATTGCACCAACTAGCAACTTAAAAACTTCATAAAATGTAAATGCAAAAATATTTGCATACGGTAACTTTATCACCACAAACAATATCATTACACATAAGCAACTTAGCGAAGAATTTCGCGGAAAAGGAATAAATGAATGGAGAAGTAAGGACATTCCTACTAACCAGCGTCACATTGGTGTAAAAATCTTCAACATCTGCAACACCATAACCAAACGAAGAAATTATCAGCAAGAAAGTTTTTGCAACTCATAATCAACATAGAGAAGATAATACTGTTTGTTTGGCCCACACTCAGCACAGAACAGAGGAAGGCCAACATCTGTGAATCTATGACTCTTCTACAGCATTATTCAGGGCTCTACGTATTGAAACATTTAAGCTCAGAACTCATATAACTTATTGTCCTTTTCCTTATCCTATTTCATCCAATAACCATCAAAATTATAATTTATACCCAAGTACTGAAAATATTTTATGGGGAAAAAGTTGAAAAGGGAAAGAAGTCAAGATTTCTGAATCAAGTCCTTCCACAACATCTCCAACAACCCCTGCATCCACACTGAAAGGAAAATGACAAGAAGACTTACGCGAGAGAGCAAAAGGGAAGCCTTGCGGGATATACACAATGTTACCTCTGTCCATCTTACAAGAGTGTATGGCTTGACTGTACAATACACTGAAAGCATGATTCCATTAGGAATCGTCCATTTGTCCGTATCAGTAACATCCATATGATAGCCTTGTGCATGTATTTTCTGCTACCTATGCTATGTCGTTTGAAATTTTGGATAAGACGTAATAATAGTGTATAGGCCAATTCATTGATGACAATATGGGGCTTTCAAGGTAACATAATACAGTCACCGCTGCTCCTGATTTTCAACAAAATTATGGGTCAAATGTTTAACACAAGCAAGTTAAAAATAAAATAGTGTAACCCAAATACCACTATGCTTTCGAGAAGCTTCTCTTTCACGATTCACAGAGTTACGAGCGAGAGAAAGGCAGAGATTATTGTTTCAAAACATGGGCAGAAAACGATAATGTTTTTACATACCTGTATCAGAATAAGTAACAGGGAAAAAGAAACACAATCAAGAAAGAGATCTGAAACAGAAACCCGAACAAGAAGACGAGAATAAGAAATACCCAATGACAAATCTGAACGCCGAAGAAGAAAATGGAGAACGCCAAGAGAATGTGAACGAACCTAAACAAGTGAATGCTGCAATGCCGGAGAGGAGATTGGAAAGCACAAACGAAGACGAGAACGCTGGAGATGAGGAAGCGAACTGAAATAAGACGTTTGGACTCGGAAATGAGAATGGCGACTGAATCATGGGGGTGAGAGAAAGGGTCTGACAATGGAGAGAAATTTTTTGGCTAATTTTTTAAACAAGGAAAATTGAAAAAATGGCCAAATATCTGTGAAAAATTTGGATTAGGATTTGTGATTAACTTTCTGATATGCTCGTGGCTGTATGTACGATATATACATATATATATATATATATATATGCTAACACATTACTATTTGTTTTGGTGAAGGTATTATCTAACTCTCAATAAAGGAGGGATATCTTTGGCTATTTTGCATTTTTATTTTTCTTTCTCCTTTCCATGTTTTACCCAAACTGAACAAGTTTCTTTTCCTAATAAACATATCTCCTTTCCTTAACATAAATGAGATGTTTGCCGACAAGGAGGCTATTGGCCTTTGAAGGCCACAATATGAGCTTGTTTTCTTTTTAGTTTCGAATTTCATTTTTTTTAAAAGGCAGGATTTTGGAATTTGCTTCTCAATCTAGGGAGGGAGAAGCAAACCTTGCTATTTTTGAATATAACTTGGTTTTAATTTTTTGTAATTATCCGTGATAACTCTTCATAAGCATGTTACTACAATTGTTTTTCTTTAATTTTTGCTTTCCTGAATTTGATTCGATCCTATATCCGTGATAGCTCTACATAGTTGTTATGGTGTGCTACTATCACATCTCTGACTATGCTTCAATGTAATTGTATTGTTGTTTTAATACAAAAGTTACAATACTATCTATTGACTCATTCCATATTGTTATCACTAAAAATGACGAGATAAAATTAGGAATTAATTGTGATTATGTGTTCCGGAACTTTAAACTCAGCTTTGTAATGTTTGATAAAAATTATCTTTCATATTTATGCAACAGTATGTATATGTTTGCATTGGCCTTAACTAGGGAAGAGCATTCGGTTTTCGGTAAAAACCAAAAAACCGAATTGAGCAAATTATAATCACCGAACCGAAACCGATTAACCGAAATAACCCAAACCGAATTAACTGAAATATTTCGGTTCGGTTATTCAATTAACCAAATTAACCGAAATATAATATTAAATAATTTATTATAATATTTAATAATCTACTAAATACTAATATTTAATAATTAACTAATATAATAATTTATAAATATGTTATAATAATTTATACAGTGTAAAAGCCACACATATAATAATAATATTTACTAATTTACTGTTTATTAAATATATAAATATAATAATATTCAATACTTTATTAAATAAAAATATATTTTATATATAGTTTGGTTTTTTGGTTTAAACCGATTTTTTTTTAAATAATCGAACCGAACACCGAAAACCGAATTAATCAAAAATAAAAACCGAACAATCAAACGAAAACTGAATTAACAGAACCGAAAATAAATTCGGTTCGGTTCGGTGTTCGGTTTCGGTTTCGTTTTGCTCACCCCTAGCCTTCACTCATCGGCTTCGATCTCCAACAAGTTTGTTTCTCTGTCTTTTCCCTTTCTCACTTTCAAGATATATCTTTCTCTCTGTGGCATGAACAACTCTGGTCATTATTGTGTTTGAACTTCAATCTTTTTTTTAAGGAGATGTTCAACTTCTAACTTTTTCCTTTGAACTCTAGTGTAGCGTGCTTGAAAATCATATTCAATACAAGGATCTTGATTGATCATACCAGACTCATTACCCGTTCAACGATATTATTACAAATTGAGTGTATTACTGTTTAATAACTATTGTTGTACTATAGCCAAATCTGTTTGATAGGTTAATAATATTAGCAATTGAATTGCTTGGTTATTGTGAAATCTAAGGGGAAGAATAGCTGTGATTCTTGATTAAGGGGCTATGGTGCGCTCTTGGCCAATCTGTTGATGCTTCCATGTAAGTTATCTTACTGATTAATAAGCTAATTAATTGTATGATCAACAAATTATTGCCACGGATAATGATGAGTTGGCCTTCAGAAATAGTTGTAATTCTAATGTAATTTGTGGTTGTGGATATTTTAGAGTGAGTAATTGTGGAACTTTTAATTAAGCTTTGCAATTTTTAAAAATAATCTCTTCGTATTTATTTCAAGAGTAAGCATTAAGCTAATGTAATGTGAATACTCCCTAATGTCTCTCCACTTTAAGATTCATTGGATGCTATATGAGTTCAATATGATCCCTCTAGTTTGTTTTAAGAATTAATTTAGCTGCTTAAGATTCAACATTTAAAACATTTAATTTAAATTAATATTACTAAGATTGAGAACATGACCGACGGTCAAAACAGCCTGAGATACTAAATATTTAGAGTTAAGCAGCGGCCTCTTGCATTTGACCACTGTACTATTTTAGAGCTAGCTAGCTGTATTGGTATTCATAGTTACATTGCAACTCTTCCATCTTCCATTATCTTCTCACAGCCTTCATGATCTAGGATCTTGTTGGTAGTGTCTGTTATGTTGAAGTCAAAGAATCAATTATTTTTCTCATTCTATAGTTTTAGAAATTAGTTTTTTAAATTCACCATTCCATATTAAATCTTTGTTTAATTCAACTTAATTGAATGCACCTAATCTTTTGATTGGACAAGGTTTTTAAATAAATCTCCATGCAAACAATACTTTCTCATCATTTTATAATTTGAATTGACCTGTATACTTACTGTGTAAACAAATTTTTGGATCAATGCCTCTTACAGAAACCTTTTATGGAATTTTTGCCCTCTAAACTCGGCATACTTTAGTCAATAAACATTGATGGTTAGGTTTATTAAAGATGGGGCAATGTAGCACCCTCCAGTTATGCAATCTATTGCACATTCAGAAACGTTATGGCTCAGACGAATCAATAATTAAGGCCCATAAATTAAAACTTTCATCTTAATCATTAGGTTACTACACATTCGATATTTTAAGATTTTCAGTCTAACTTTGAAAAATCATAACTAATTATAAAAAAATCATATGAGGGTTCTTTAAAATTCTTTTGAATGCTCTTATAGTCCTTTACATGAGAAAAATATGATCTTAGCCGTAAAATATGGCAATTAATACAGTTTATTAAATTGCTAAACTCTCTTTGCTTTACCAACACACTTTGTGCCTCAACTTCAAAAATTCATAACTTAACCTATAGAGTTTCAATTAACCTCATTTAGGACTTAATGGAAAGTCTCATGTGTCTACTTCATCCATAAAAATTATTATGAGCAATAAAAATCATATACTCTACTTTAATGAATCAAACATTAGTCATACTTTAAAAACCGCTCAATCTAGACAATCATGATCATGCATCTTAAAACCATACTTTCAAGGCCATACTTAGGCATACAATTACTTATCATTCATCAATATATATCATATGTACATGCCAAGGCCTCATATTGAATTTACACAACTTATAAGAATTGCTATACATTTAGTAACTTGTAGCAAAAATAATACTATAGAAGCTTATCTCTTTTGTTTTACTTACCATTTGACTTTTGCATTCACTTTCCCCTTGGAAGCTTGTAACCTAGCATAGTTAGTTATTGATAGGTGAGATTCAAAGAATCCCAATAACAAACAATTATCATTCAAACAGTCAAGTTATACATCCATCATTTACTAATTAACAAATAGCATTGTCAAGGCTTATACATAACAAGAACATGCATTTAAAATATAGAATTATCAATCATGGCCATGAAACAATTCAATGAGTCATTCAATATGTTCAAGATAAAATAAATAGGGAGAATTACTATAAAGTCCCATGGAAGAAAATTAATATCAGAAAGGTCCCAAAAAGTTGTCAATGCGAGTAACTTGAGTTGTCAATGGTAACTGCTTGAGTTGTCAATGGGACCTTTCTAATATTAATTCTTTTACATGGGACTTTATAATAATTCCCCAAAATAAATATTTAACTCATGGCAAGCTAGGAAGCATAACAAAATATAAACACAACTTAAATGTAAGAATGGGTAAAGTTGCTACCTTTAAGCTTTATTAGCTTTACTCTTGCTTTTCTTTTTCCATGCTAGGAGCTTCCATTCTCACTTCCATTTTACCTTTTCCAGATTTCTTTCTTCCCCATTTTCCTTGGTGGACTTTAGAAAGTATTGAATCCAAAATAGAAACGCATATGTATAATGTTAATTATACATCTATTGAGTTTTACTTAACTATTTATCTCCTAACTCCTTTCTTAACCACTTGGCTGACTTAACCAAACAGTGACCATAATTAATTTAAATCTTTCACAATAATTTAACATAGAGTATTTCATCATTTGAAGACATCTAAACTCTACAGAGAGAGATAATCAATCTTAGCATAATATTTACCATTAAAATGTGAAACCACATCTTTGACCAATGTCTTTGAATAAAATTTTTCTTGCCTCATTGAACAGCCTCAAACCTAAATCTTAATTAGGAACCTTTACTCATAATATAGACACCAAAGGCTCTCATCATCTGAAAAGCATATTCAATATTCCATTAAATTCCAAATCCAATAATAAATTCTCAATTCCAAATGATAGAGTATATGTGTGTGAGTGTGAATCCTTCCTCCCTCTTTGCTTCCAAAGATTTTATGCATGTATATGTAACTCACATTCCAGACATCATTATTTTCCATTGATCTCAAACTATCAAGAACACAAAATCCCTGTTTCAACTAATCACTGTCAGCACATATACATTGACAGGCTAGAGACATATGTGTGTGTATCCTAGAAATTTGGAGTTACTCCTTTGATTAATCAAAGCTTCTCTTTGAATTCTGATTCCCAACTCACTGAGCATATATACATATATTCATACAGCTACACACACAGCTCATACACACATATACTCTCCATTTTGAACCCAAGGTACTTATATATATATATATACACATACATTTACAGCTTCACATACACGTATAGCACGTATAGCTTGGCTCATGGTTCATTATATTATTTTAACTCCTATCACATAGTTAACACATATATATATATATACTCAACCATAAATTGTACTCCTCTTCTTCACCAAAATCTTAGAAAACCAGTAGCAAAACTCTTCATATATATATATAAACCTAAGTCCCTGTTTCGATTATGCATGGAACCAACATCAATGCACAAAATTCCTCTTTCTCCACTAAACAATACTCCAAACACTAACATAATACTTCAGAACCACCAAACCCCATGTTAATTGATCAGAAATCAAAGAAGAGGAAGGTTACTGTTTGTATGAACAGTAACAACGTTTCTGGTCTTCAAGAACACCAAAAAAACTCCCATACAACACTCATGTTTGCTCCAAAGGCTTTGATTCGATTCACTCTTAATTTTAATAGGTGAAAAACATCATATGGCTATCTCTAATTTCACAACTTCTAAATCTGAAATCCACCCCCAAGCTGACAGATTGAAGAAACTGAGGCGGATGAAGATTGAGTATACTCACCAAACCCAGTAGCTCGGCTTACAAGCTCCAACGGCTCCTCCGGAGAGTTCCACGATGCGCACACAACGCTCTCTCGCTCGCTCTCTCTCTCTCTCTGCTCTTGGACGGGAAAGGAAAAATAAGGGGAATGAAGATGATGATTCCGTGGCTGGAGTCATCTGCCACATGTGTGACATGTGTGGAGGGTAAAATTGTAATTTTACCCTCCTACACTTATCCTCTCTCCTTCTAGTCCCCCGTTTTTTTTTTTAAAAAAAATCCAGTAATCATCTTTTTCTTCCAATAAGTAAACTTCACTCTGAGTTTGACCCTCAATCTGTAAAATAATTATTTCAATAAATTTTGGGCACTTTACTTATTTTTCTCAAATTTTCTTAAAATAAAATTTTGCCCAAAAATTTATTTATACTAATCCAAAAATTTTTATAATTAACTTCTCCAAGCCTCAATTATATTTCATATCACATTGGTCAATCTTCGGGATGTTACAGGCAACATTGCTCTTTTTTTTTAAAACTTCTAGAGTAAAATTGCTCCTCTTTTAAACTTAAAGCGCGAAATTTCCCTCTCAACAACTTTTGGCCTTCTTTTCATTTTTGTCCTTTAACCTATTTTTCAATGGCCAACCTGATCATTAGGTATATACATGGCATGACATCTAAATTTAGCTAAATTCTAAAAGAAGCCATTTGGAGAATGTGACATGCAAATTTTAGAAGGTATGACAAGAAACAATAGTTGAAAACAAAAGTGTAGGGTAGAATATATAGGTTAGACGAGGAAAAAAAGAAAAAGTTGGATTCAATTTGATTGAATTTGAAATCCTTTTATTTTGAAATCAAATTTTAAATTGTACAAAGTTACCTTAGAAAGAGAGTGGATTCAGAATTCTTATAATTTAAATCCAAAATTAAAGAAAAACAAAACATGAAGAAATCTAAAATCAAGATAATCGATTTAGAAAATTTTAAATTTCATATATTTTATATATTATTACAGCATATATATATATAAAATCACATCAATGTACTAGGTTACTTGTTGGAAAAAAAAATCACAAGGTTACAAAAACAGTAGATAAAATTTGATTTAACAACTATGCTACTAGTGGTGTCTCTAGCATCTTTGAATAAATGGATCCTTGATTTTTTGCAATGATACTACAACATCAGTCATACTAAGTCGTGCCTCAAGTAAGTCAATGCAACAATTTAATGCTTACTCAAAAACTGATGATATATAAGGTAATATATTATCAGTATTTTGAATTTCTAGGTGTAGCAAATTGGCATCTACAATAGTCATGATTGAATGTGGCATGGATTTGCTCACCCAATTTTTCAAACTTAATCCTTGAACAAACATCTCATCTATTGGTTTCGTCCTTGTAAGAATTTCCATTAGCATAATCCCGTAACTAGACACATCCACTTTGGCGGAAACAACTCCTTTCGATCCATACTCTATATGTCATATTAAATTATTAGTATAGAAGTCTTGATATCAAAAACATAATATAAGGTTTGTTATTAAATTTTTCTTTTGTATCATCAATTCAAGTTGTTACACATCAAGACATAAATTATTATATAGATTAATATCCATAATTTTAAATGTTGTTGCTAATCCAATGTTTTATTATGAATTATCCTGACAAAACTCCCATTCAATAAAGAAACAAACGTTCAAACACAAAAATTAATAAAAATAGAAATAAATAATTTGAGATATCCAAAACTCACAAAAAGACAATGAACATGACTCTAGCGAACATGGGGCACTTGATTATATACATATACATATATATTCTTTAAACATTTTATTCATAAGTTATGTTGATACTACTTTAGCTATTCAAAAACTTCTCTAAAAAATTTATTAAGTGGACTCTCTCTCTCTCTCTCAAAAATTAAAGCTTTCTAAAGTGAAAGTAAGAGATAGAGGAGAAATAAACAAAAATGTAAGGCTCACTTCCAATCACTTAAGAAAATCCCTTCCTAAGCACTGTTCATAAGAAGAAAAACACGGATTTTATATTAAAAAAATAAAAAAACCAATCCCCACAAGCTTTTCAAATTTCAAATCCCCCGCTACAAATTTCCACTGGTACACACACGGTTTTTGTCGCCGTACACTGCAAACATTAAAAAAAGTTACCTATATACTACACCTCAAAAAAAATTTACCCATATACTACACTTTTCTTAAACTCACCCAACAAGTGGGCGAGTTTAAGAAAAATTTTATCAAGTGGACGAGTTTGACATATTAAATTTTTTTTAAAAAAATTTTTTGGAACTTGTGCATTTGGTGGACGAGTTCCAAAAATTTTAATATTTTTTTAATAAAAAATATTAAAAACAAAAAAAAAATAATTTTTAATAATTTTTTAAATAATTATTTAAAAAAATTATTAAAAATTATTTTTTTCCGTTTTTTAATTTTTTTTATATTTGTTTGATAATATTTAGGTAAAAAGATGAGTATGAAAAACGAAAGACGGTACATTTATAATTTCTCTCTTCTCTCTCTTTTTTAAATTACAAAAGACAAGTGAATAAATTTGAAATTGAAAAATAATTTCCGCGTTGATTCTATATCTCATTCCTCCCTTATCAGATCTTCAACAACCTTATCACTCCAGAAGAAGCTACAATGTCCCTTTCCTTAAGAGAGAGAAAAGAGAAATTATAAATACACTGCCTCTCACTTTTCATACCTATCTTTTTACCTAAATATTATCAAACAAATATAAAAAAAATAAATTAAAAAACGAAATTTTTTTTTTTTAATAATCTTCAAGAGTGATAAGGTTGTTGAAAATCTGATAAGAGAGGAAAGAGATATTGAATTAACGCGGAAATTATTTTTCAATTTCAAATTTATTCACTTGCCTTTTGTAATTTAAAAAAGAGAGAAATTATAAATGCACTGCCTTTCATTTTTCATACCCATCTTTTTACCTAAATATCATCAAACAAATATAAAAAAAAATTAAAAAACGGAAAAAAATAATTTTTAATAATTATTTAAAAAATTATTAAAATTTTTTTTTTTCGTTTTTAATATTTTTTATTAAAAAAATATTAAAAGTTTTGGAACTCGTCCACCAAATGGACGAGTTCCAGAAAAGTTTTTTAAAAAAATTTAATATGTCAAACTCATCCACTTGATAAAATTTTTCTTAAACTCGCCCACTTGTTGGGCGAGTTTAAAAAAAGTGTAGTATATGGGTAAATTTTTTTTGAAGTGTAGTATATAGGTAATTTTTTTTACTGTTTGCAGTGTACGGTGACAAAAATCTACACACATCTTTCACATTGTCCAAAGCGCTGCCATTTTCTCATCACAGAGGCTCCCTCCTCTCTTCCATTTCAAATGCCAAAACCCCCCTTCTCTTGCGGCTTTTTTCTTTATTAATTCAATTTATTTCTTTATTAATTCCATTTTCATTTCGAAACTGGTCATATTGGAAGAAGACGACGAGCTTGAAGAATAACAGAAAGATTGGAGGGCATGTGAGCGCCGGCCCTGGTCATAATGTCAGTCTGGGAGATTAAGGTTAGGCTAGAGATATGCACCACCACTGAATCCTCTTTGTTGATGACCTCCTTCCCCCCCTGGGGGGGCTATTTTATGCTTTTCTTGAGCTGTGATTCGGAGAGTCAACGACAGAGTTTACCTGCACTTCAAGAACCTAAGTCGCACTGGCTAGCTCATTGCTTTTCTCTCTCGCGAAGCGGTGAACCCCATCAAGCTCCGGTCCAGCTCTCATTATCTCTGCTCCAAAGCCACTGTAGGAAATGGGGTTCACTTCCTTCATGGGTCCTGTCCTTTTTGCCTCCGCCTTCATCCTCTCTGCTTTATTTCATCCTCTAACTGCTCATCGTCTTCTTACTTGACAGGGTAATGAAACTAGTATAGAGCCCTAAGAATCCTAATTTTCTTTGGATAATGAAAGAGGAAAATTGAAATTTTTCTTCGTATAATGAAACAGGGAAATTGAAAATTTTCTTCAGATATGATCTAATAGTACATCCAATAGATACCGAATAGATTGGTGTCCAGAAGATGAGCATGAAATTTAAATTCAATTGAGGTCAGAAAGTTACCATCGGAGCTGGGACGAGGCATGGTTAGAGTATGGGGTTAGGGCGGCGGAAGATGAAACTGAGAGATGAAGCTATTAGAGGAATAATACAGAATATGCTGTTGTAGAAATTAAAAACCGCTAAATCCTTGAAGTGGACAATTTATAGCCAGCTCCGAGGATTAGGGGGCAAAGATAAAAAGAGTTCTAGAAAACGGTAGATTGTGTTAACGTGTAAGTACGGTAATGGTTGATTGATTGACGTGTTCAATTCTCAATTGTATACTTGTGATTTTTTATTTTTTACCATATTCTGTTTTTAATCCTAAAATTTTTGGAAAGGGTTTAGACTTAATACGGTTCAAAGGTAAGGTGAAATCTTTTTTACTCATTGAACATATCAATGTTGGGCAGGGTGTGCCATTCGATAACCCTCAACCTTTTACTTAGGCACATAGAAGCTAGGATGCCCCCCAACAATGGGGGGTTTGAACCCCTCCCATGTGTTGAGAAGTTCAAATGCCTTATCACTTAACTCACGGATGATAGATTGCTTGGACAAATAGGTTAAAACACAAATATATATATAAGGAAAAATTAATCCTTTGTTTTGACTCAATTATAACTCAGTTCCTGAACTTTGACTCACTGCAACTTATTCCCAATAGTTTTAACTATTTTATATTTAAGTCTCTAGCCTTTTATTATATATATGATTTATTTTGTAAAATATAAGGACTAAATTATAAAATGGTTAAAGCTACAGAAACTGAGTTGCAGTGAGTCAAAGTTTAGGGATTGAGTTACAACCGAGTCAAAACAACAGGGATTGAGTTGTATGGAGTCAAAGTTCAAGAACTGAGTTATAATTGAGTCAAAAATTAAGGGATCAAAAGATTAATTTTCTTTATATATAATAGTACTTCCAAAGAATGCAACAACCATTTTTTAATTAAAATTGAAATGATTTTAATAAGAAAATAAGATTACCTATAGAAAAATGATAGAATATACAAATAATCTCTAATGATTTCTTATACATTTTTTTTGTGAGTTATGTTTCCTCATGTCATATTGGGTTTGAGATTAATTCTTTCGAAATTTAAAGTGTAAAAATTTTTCTGTTTCAATAAATATGTCTCTACAATTTTAACTTATGTTCTCCTCTTTAGAGTAGGTGATGCTCTTTACCACCAAATAACATAATAAACTCAAACTGTGAAAAATTGCAAACATAAAGACTAAACCTCAAAACTGTTAAATAAAATAAAACAAACTAAAGCTCAAAACTAGAAAGAACATGAAACAAGTTAACAAAAAAAAAATCAGTGTAGATATCACCAAAAAGAATAATTATTATTAATTTTAGCTGAATTAAGGAATGATGAAATAGGGGTTGAAGAGCCCATCCAAAGAAACCCAACTTTGATATTTGTTGCGGCAAGATGAGGGGGAAAATATATGTTAAATCCTTAACTATTTTTTATTAATGGGTTGAATCTAGTAGAAGAAACTAGTTCCTCACAATTTAGTAAATCGATGTTTGAATTCTATTAAAAATATGTTCATATTTAGTGTCTGACAATACCTCAAATAAGATTACATTTAATAGAATAATGATTGTGTAATAAAAAAGTTTAATTTTATAAATTGTGTGAGATCACATACTTTTCTCATTTCCAATAATTACATACTGTTTTTATTAAAAAAAACCTTAGTGAAATATATCCAACCTTGTTCAACACTAAAATTTTCAAACAAAATTTATAGTGCACTCCAAATACAAAATCTCAATTTGACCTTTTTCTCCAATTATTCATATGACTATTCACTATTCCCATTACAAACATAGTACCACCACTTTTCTCATTAAAAAAAAAGTCCCGGTGCTTCTCTTTATTTTCATCATTATTGTTAGACTTTTATATTTTCTTTCTTTAAAAATTTGAATTTTAACTGTCTTTATTTTTTAAATTCAAATTAATATATCTTTCACTTAAAATATCTTTTATTTCGTTATTATGTATTCCACAAATAATATTAATATCAATATATCATAATAAATTATTTATTCCTTGTACTCTTATAATGCATGAGAAAATATAACTAATCCGCTGAAATTTTTGATAGTTCAATTCGTGTGGTTAAAAAAAGCATGTCATCTTTTAAATTTTTAGTTCTATATATTCCATTCAAAAATATTTTAGGAGACACTAGTGGAAAATACATTTGTTAGGAAAGTAAGAGGAGGCACTTTTTTTTAGAGGAAAAAAGGATTAAAAATAATTTCAAGTGATGCAATTAGGAAGAAGAAAGAGGTGTTGGCGCATGATAGAATTCCTTGGATTCATACCGGTGGTGAATATTTTTCAACATACAGAAACTCAGACCGATGAAACTCAGACCGATGATTGAATCGGATAAGGCAATGGATTAAAGGTTAGTGGGTTAAATCGGAGTTAAACTGAGGGTCAGACCAATGAGAAATAAAAAAATTTAAAAATAAATATCATCACACATTGACACAATCACATCATTCACAATTAAAAATTCCAAAAACTAAGTAGTAAATTACATTACTAACAAAGTAACAATTACCAAACTAATCATATACTTATAGCTAATATACTATCCAGCATTATTTACAATTTTAGAATATTCATCCTAACAAAATATCAAAATATATATGGTATATTGGTAAGGGTTCTTTTTTTTTTTTTTTTAATTTTTAA
>QFDD01000344.1:0-46513 GCA_006871305.1 Vachellia collinsii | reverse complement strand
TGGAGACATTACCAGCCTTGAATGATCTTTCAAGCTTAAAACGCATTTACATGAGAGGATGCAAAATGCTTAAATCAATACTTGGGCTTCCTCCCTCTCTTGAAGTATTAGATGCCAGAGAATGTATTTCGTTGGAGACATTGACAGCCTTGAACGATCTTTCAAGCTTGACACATATTGACCTGAATGGATGCAAAATGCATAAGTCAATACCTTGGCTTCCTCCCTCTCTTGATGTATTAGATGTCGGAGAATGTACTTCATTAGAAACATTGCCAGCCTTGAATAATCTTTCAGGCTTGAAACGTATTTACTTGAGAGGATGCAAAATGCTTAAGTCAATACATGGGCTTCCTCCCTCTCTTGAAGTTTTAGATGCTAGAGAATGTACTTCATTGGAGACATTGACAGCCTTTAACAATCTTTCAAGCTTGACACATATTGACCTGAATGGATGCAAAATGCATAAGTCAATACCTTGGCTTCCTCCCTCTCTTGAAGTATTAGATGTCGAAGAATGTACATCATTAGAAACATTGCTAGCCTTGAATAATCTTTCAAGCTTGAAATGCATTTACCTAAGAGGATGCAAAATGCTTAAGTCAATACTTGGGCTTCCTCCTTCTCTTGAAGTTTTAGATGCCAGAGAATGTACTTCGTTGGAGACATTGCCGGCCTTAAACGATCTTTCAAGCTTGAGACACATTGGCCTGAGTCGATGCAAAATGCATAATTCAATACTTGAGCTTCCTCCTTCTCTTGAAGAATTAGATGCAGAAGAATGTACTTCATTGGAGACATTGCCAGCCTTGAACAATATTTCAAGCTTGAAATACATTTACCTAAGAGGATGCAAAATGCTTAAGTCAATACTTGGGCTTCCTCCCTCTCTTGAAGTTTTAGATGCCAGAGAATGTACTTCATTGGAGACATTGCCAGCCTTGGACGATCTTTCAAGCTTGGAAGGCATTGAACTAAGTGGATGCAAAATGCTCAAGTCAATACTTGGGCTTCCTCCCTCTCTCGAAAGATTAGATGCCGGAGAATGTACTTCATTGGAGACATTGCCAGCCTTGAACAATCTTTCAAGCTTGACACATATTGACCTGAATAGATGCAAAATGCTTAAGTCAATACCTTGGCTTCCTCCTTCTCTTGAAGTTTTAGATGCCGGAGAATGTACTTCGTTGGAGACATTGCCAGCCTTAAACGATCTTTCAAGCTTGAAAGTCATTGAAGTGAGTGAATGCAAAATGCTCAAGTCAATACTTGGGCTTCCTCCCTCTCTTGAAGAATTAGTTGCCAGAGAATGTCATTCGTTGGAGACATTTTTAGCCTTGAATGATTTTTCAAGCTTGACACACATTGACCTGAGTGGATGCAAAATGCTTAAGTCAATACTTGGACTTCCTCCCTCTCTTGAAGTATTAGATGTCAAAGAATGTACTTCGTTGGAGACATTACCATCCTTGAACGATCTTTCAAGCTTGAGATACATTGGCCTGAGTCAATTGAAAATGCTTGATTCAATACTTGGGCTTCCTCCTTCTCTCGAAGTATTAGTTGCAGAAGAATGTACTTCATTGGAGACATTGCCAGCCTTGAACAATCTTTCAAGCTTGAAATACATTCACCTAACAGGATGCAAAATGTTTAAGTCAATACTTGGGCTTCCTCCCTCTCTTGGAGTATTAGATGCAGAAGAATGTACTTCGTTGGAGACATTGCCAGCCTTGAACAATCTTTCAAGCTTGAAATACATTTACCTAAGAGGATGCAAAATGCTTAAGTCAATACATGGGCTTCCTCCCTCTCTTGAAGTATTAGATGCTCGAGAATGTACTTCATTGGAGACATTGGCAGCCTTGAACAATCTTTCAAGCTTGACACATATTCACCTGAATGGATGCAAAATGCTTAAATCAATACCTTGGCTTCCTCCGTCTCTTGAACTTTTTGATGGCAGAGTATGTACTTCGTTGGAGACATTGCCAGCCTTAAACGATCTTTCAAGCTTGAAAGTCATTGAACTGAGTGGATGCAAAATGCTTAAGTCAATACTTGGGCTTCCTCTCTCTCTTTAAAAATTAGTTGCCAGAGAATGTCATTCGTTGGAGACATTTTTAGCCTTGAATGATCTTTCAAGCTTGACACACGTTGACCTGAGTGGATGCAAATTGCTTAAGTCAATACTTGGCCTTCCTCCCTTTCTTGAAGTATTAGATATCAGAGAATGTACTTCGTTAGAGACATTGCCATCCTTGAACGATCTTTCAAGCTTGAGATACATTGGCCTGAGTCGATTGAAAATGCTTGATTCAATACTTGGGCTTCCTCCTTCTCTCGAAGTATTAGTTGCAGAAGAATGTACTTCATTGGAGACATTGCCAGCCTTAACAATCTTTCAAACTTGAAATACATTTACCTAAGAGGATGCAAAATGCTTAAGTCAATACTTGGGCTTCCTCCCTCTCTTGAAGTATTGGATGCTGGAGAATGTACTTCATTGGAGACATTGGCAGTCTTGAACAATCTTTCAAGCTTGACATATATTGACCTGAATGGATGCAAAATGCTTAAGTCAATACCTTGGCTTCCTCCTTCTCTTGAAGTTTTAGATGCCAGAGAATGTACTTCGTTGGAGACATTGCCAGCCTTAAAGGATCTTTCAAGCTTGAAAGTCATTGAAGTGAGTGGATGCAAAATGTTCAAGTCAATACTTAGGCTTCCTCCCTCTCTTGAATTATTAGTTGTCAGAGAATGTCATTCGTTGGAGACATTTTTAGCCTTGAATGATCTTTCAAGCTTGACACGCATTGACCTGAGTGGATGCATAATGCTTAAGTCAATACTTGGACTTCCTCCCTGTCTTGAAGTATTAGATGTCAGAGAATGTACTTCGTTGGAGACATTGCCATCCTTGAACAATCTTTCAAGCTTGAAATACATTTACCTAGGAGGATGAAAATGCTTAAGTCAATACTCGGGCTTCCTCCCTCTCTTGAAGTTTTAGATGCCAGAGAATGTACTTCATTGGAGACATTGCCAGCCTTGAACAATCTTTCAAGCTTGAAATACATTTACCTAGGAGGATGCAAAATGCTTAAGTCAATACTTGGGCTTCCTCCCTTTCTTGAAGTATTAAATGCTCGAGAATGTACTTCATTGGAGATATTGCCAGCCTTGAACAATCTTTCAAGCTTGACACATATTGACCTGAATGGATGCAAAATGCTTAAGTCAATACTTGGGTTTCCTCCCTCTCTTGAAGTATTAAATGCTCGAGAATGTACTTCATTGGAGATATTGCCAGCCTTGAACAATCTTTCAAGCTTGACACATATTGACCTGAACGGATGCAAAATGCTTAAGTCAATACCTTGGCTTCCTCCTTCTCTTGAAGTTTTAGATGCTGGAGAATGTACTTCGTTGGAGACATTGCCAGCCTTAAATGATATTTCAAGCTTGAAAGTCATTGAACTGAGTGGATGCAAAATGTTGAATTCAATACTTGGGCTTCCTCCCTCTCTTGAATTATTAGTTGTCAGAGAATGTCATTCGTTGGAGACACTTTTAGCCTTGAATGATCTTTCAAGCTTGACACGCATTGACTTGAGTGGATGCAAAATGCTTAAGCCAATACTTGAACTTCCTCCCTCTCTTGAAGTATTAGATGCCAGAGAATGTACTTCGTTGGAGACATTGCCATCCTTGAATGATCTTTCAAACTTGAGACACATTGGCCTGAGTCGATGCAAAATGCTTAATTCAATACTTGGGCTTCCTCCTTCTCTTGAAGTATTAGATGCAGAAGAATGTACTTCAGTGGAGACATTGCCAGCCTTGAACAATCTTTCAAGCTTGAAATGCATTTACCTAAGAGGATGCAAAATGCTTAAGTCAATACTTTCCTCCCTCTCTTGAAGTATTAGATGCTGGAGAATGTACTTCATTGGAGACATTGGCAACCTTGAACGATCTTTTGAGCTTGACACATATTGACCTGAATGGATGCAAAATGCTTAAGTCAATACCTTGGCTTCCCCTTTCTCTTGAAGTATTTGATGCGGGAGAATGTACTTCATTAAAGACATTGTCAGCCTTGCAAAAAAGGAGGGTTGTAGATATTTGTGTTGAAAATCAACTCCCTCCCATAAAGCGACCCAACAATTCTAGCATCTCTCAGCGAACTCCCCTCTTTTTGGTCACTACTAAATCTAGAAAATCTCATGATAACTTCATCTACCACCCCTTTCATCACAAATTTCTAGGCATAAGAAACAGAAAGAAGTATCATTAATTCACTTGCATTGATATATTTTGATAGGTATGATCTCTCGCTTCCTTTTGTATCATTAATTACAAACTAACCATTTTTGTATGAATGGACCTACCTTTCTATCATATGACATGATTTATGCATTGGTTCTCAAATTTTAAGGAACAAATAGGTTGGAATGTAATATATAACTCTAATGCTATGCTGCATATTTTTTGTGACTGATTTGGGAAATATATCTAAATTTATGTTATGGTAGTGAATTTGTGGTTCTGATCAGTTTGCAATATATCATAGATTTTGCTGATTATTATTTTATTGCTCGCTTCTTTTTTTTTTGGTTGTCATTTATTATATTCTTAAACATGTTACCCCAATCCAAATTTCTAAGAGATATGCAAAAGACGAGCAAAAGGATACATGTGGCCCAATATGTAATGAATTAATTTGATATGAGCAATGAAAAATTTTGCTATCTGAGAAAAACACCATTCTTTCTTTTAAACAAAAATGGCTACTTTTTAATTTCCATATAATTTTATTGATATGCTCCAATATCTTGCTCTCCATTTTTTCTTTTCCTAGAGTTTGATGCTCAGCTTTTTTTTTTTGGGAAAGCATTGTCATTAATTACGAAATTTCTTTGCAAAGAAGTTGGGTGCTATTACTCACTTAATGGTAAATATTGTTCGCATATGTAAATTGTGGCATGTATAGTTTGCACTAATCCTATTTAGGCTTGTGACTTTTATTCACAAATTTTCACTTAATCCTTAACAACAAAAAAAGTCACTGATTTCAACCATTTTGTTGATGCTAAATGTCTTTAATTTGTATTATAATGGAGAAACTAAAATAAAGCAGCTAAAAAGGTGAAATCTTCATTCTTTGGTAAATTAAATTCCTCGATAATCTACTGTGATGCCTTTCTTTTAGAAAAAATTACATTAAAATCCCAACCAACAGAAATAATAATTGTAAAGTTCCAACGAATATTTCACTAATTAAAAAGTCCCAAGGGACCTCAATGTAAGACATTCTAATGAATAGTTACCATTTTGCCCTTATTTCTTTTGAAACAAAGATCAGGCTTGCAATTGGAATTGGAAATCTCTTAACTCTGCAAATCTCACTCATCGCTGCTGATCGGCTTCACTTTGGTCCTCATCATCGCTATGGTTTTCAATACTCGTGTTGATCATTGGCACCCACATTTCTTGCAGACACAAATGGAGGACACTGTAGTTGGCAACAACAATAACTTCTTGAACCCATGGATGCTTCAGTTCCAGAAAATGGGTCTTGAACTTAATTAGGCCCCCCATCTGCTTTGTGATCCTCTTGTATGTACTATTTCCAACTTCTTTCTCCATCTTTATCCGTTTGGGTATTATTTTTTTTTGCTACCACTCTTTCTGAATGGTCAAAAATTAGGGAGGAAATGCTCCATCTTCAACTGGTGGATTCAAGTTATAAATTATTGCCTTGTTCACCTATGAAATCAAATTTGCATTTGTGAAAGAGGTCATAATATGAATACTTGGATTTGACTCACATTTTATCTTCATCTAGTTTATGGTCTTTATGAAAAGTTGTTCCGTAAAATGGGAAAGACCATCTTAGTTTATGGTCTATTCTGCGGTAGGGGGTTTTAAGCTTGAATGGGTTTTCCTATTTTCTCAAGAAAGAAATTTCTCAAGTTAGAGCTCCCATTTTTGCAATTATGTTGATAGTGGTTGTGACAGTAAAGTTATGCTACTCATTTGTTTTATACTTCTCAACTCTGAAAATTCCTTTTATGTAATAGTGATTGTTAATTCTCTAATTTTTATTTGAGATATAGTTCTGGATATATTTAGACATTTATTAGTGTAATTTTAGAATATTCCAAGTTTGAACTAGTAAATATATCAAGTGATCCATTTTTTTGGGGATTTATTGATAATAAATGATAATATTAATTTAAAGTTTTTAAGAAGAGAAAGATTTGGATTTTATTTTATTGTCTTTTATTTTTCTATATTGGATTATTTTATTTAGGATGCATAGAAAGAGATTATCTTGGTTTTAAATAAAGGATTTTTTTTATCTTGATTTTATCTTTTTTATCCTAGCAAAAACATACATGTGTGTGTGTGTAAAAAGGAGGAGTGCCTGGGAGAGAGATCGTGTGGATTAGAGCCAAGAAAATGGGCTGAGCTCGTAGGGTTGACCCAATTAGACCCCGTTTAAGTTGAAGGACTGGCTTATGATTTAGTGTAAAAAAAAAAGAGGTGGGCTTAAAAGGGCTGACTTTGTAGGGCCTTGGGCTAAAAAGGGTCAGCCCTGTAAGGCCGAGGGCCGTTTTGTTGAGGCCTGCCAAATTTTTTTTTATTTTTTTAGACATTATTTATTTTTCTTATATTTATTTCCAAGTTTCAGAAATAAATCCTTTTGAATCAAACATTTATTTTTAAATTTCTTTTCTTATCAATCATATGCCCTATAAAAATCTAAAAATGTGAAAAGAATATTTTTGAAACATAATTTTTCTTACTGTTTATTTAATACATTATATTAGAACAACTCTCTGTTTTTCTTCAAGTTTTAGAAGAAATCTTTTCAAATCAAATATTTATTTTCATTTATTGTGTGTGCTATATAAAGACACATATATATATACACATATTTTCACTCATTGAATCCTTATTCTTTCCAATTTCAATATCAAACTTGTTGTGTTGTTTTCCACATACAAACTACTTTACAAAAATCAAATTAAAAATCTATTGTTTTAACTTGATCTATTTAAAAAAAAAAAGTAAATATACGTCTAACATAACCGTGACCCGTGGGCCAACTCATAACCCATGGGTCGGCCTGTAACTTACAAGCTTAGATGCTGAGATGTAAAATTTGGAAATGAATACAAAACTTTATTCTATCATTTTTTTTATTGCATTAATAGCATTTAGACATCTTGCTTCTGATTGTAAATCATATGACTATTATGAAACACAACACAGTTTTCATGTTTAGATGTTGAAATTTTCGTTCATAATATATTGTCATTTTAAATTTATTTCATTTAATTTAATTTTGGTAATATTTATGTTTTAAATTAGAAATTTTACTACTTTGAATTGAAAAAAAAAAAATCATTTTTTTGTTAAATGGGCCAAAAGCCCGCAAGCTAACCTGAGCCCGCTAGTTCAAAGCTAGGCTTAAAAATCAAGCCCTTTTATGTTGATGAATCTAAATAGGTCAGCCCATTACTGGCTCGAGCTGCAGAATTCCTACCGCTAGTGTGGATCATCGTTAGAGCAGAGCGGAGAGTCAGAGAAAGTGAGAATTCTTCGTCATCAATGCCTTCACCTTTCTTTTTCTTTCTTTATTGTTTTCCTGTATGGTTTTCTTGCAACTGAATATTATTATTTAAATGGATTTGGTTAAAGTCATGTGTAGCTAATTTGTTTAGATATAGAGTAGTTATGAACTGATTTGAGGATTTGAGCGTGTTTGTACCATTCAATTATGTTTAATTTTAATTTTGTTTATTCACTTTAAATTTATTATATGCTTAGTGGCTAAACAATATTAACTATGAATTTGAAAATTTAGACTAACCTTGGGAGATAATTTAAATTGGACCTTTAGACTGAGTAATATAATATTAGAATTTATTTGAATTTACCATAAGGATGGAAATACACCTACTGAACTCATATAATCTTATTATAGTGAAATTGATTTCTTTAATGCCTTTTGAATAATTATGTTAGAAACGATAATTTTAATTTGAGAGAGGGTAATAGGTGGTAATTTTAATTTGACAAGTTAAAATGCCTAAATTGGTAATTTAATATACAAATATTGACAAGAGATGGTTTATCTATTGGCAATTTGAACTCCTTGGAAGATGCGAGTGCTGCCAACTTAGTCCTTTGTAGTTGATTAACACCAAATTTTAGGGGATGAAAATGGAAATTTACTCAAAAAGTTGAATTCAAGTTTCAAATAGATACATTCCTTCTACACTCTTAAAGGGACCTTGTGATGGTGGCCATGTTCTTAATTTGTTAATATTTAAATTGAGAGTATTTCTTTTTCTTTTTCTTCTTTTGTTTTCTTTTCTTTTGTTTTGTTTTTTTTTTGGTTGACAAGGAGCATTTGCTTCCCACCCCAAGCTTCAATAAAATACAGTGAAGATGGAAAGACATTGATACCCTTATCACTCCCCATTAGTGTGAAGTAATTATGAATTTTTATATTAAAGTTCTTGGATGACATGTTAATCTTATTTAATACCAAATATTGCGACATTTTATGTCTCTGGATGGCACAAACGTTATTGTCCCTTGTACTCTGTGAGCCATTGACTGCATCATGTAAGCATGCTATAGTTTTATTATGAATTAAAAAATATTTCATTGTAGGATACGTACAAGAGCCTTCCCACTTTTTATGTATCATTTGAGCTTCTTGAACGATTGAGGACATTTTTATAATCATTTTTTTATTTATGGTGCTGATAGCTCTTTCATAAAGGATAAACAGTAATTTTAAACATTTACCTTTGTTTTTATTTTAGATTCTATATCTACTAAAATAATTTTTTAAAAAAGTATACTTTCAAAAAAAATTAAATGTGGACCTCCCAAATTAATCTGAACATTTCAGATTTAATTAACTCTATCTACTAAGTAAAATACTTAGCAGGCTAACTGGTTCCTTGTTAAGCAGGACTTGGATGGCACATTTGCCCACCGAGCCTTGGATCCTCAGAGACATTATTGTCAACACCGTTTATATATCATGAAGAGAGAGGAGGGGAACCGACTCATCCTCACACTCCAGTTCTTCCTGTGTGGGTTCTCTGGATCTTCTTCACGCTCAATAAAGTGGAGCTGCATCTTTTGGCTAGTAGCCATATAATTTAAAATTACACGGCCACATGCCACATGATTTTTTTATCTCTTTACCTTATTTTAGCTAAGTCATATAATTTTTTTTATCTCCTATTCTAAAATTATATTGCGAGAAATCAGATAGCTTTTATTTCTTATTGTGAAATTTGAAATTATATGGCCAGAAGTCATATAAATTATTTTCTATTTTGAGAATATGTGGCCACAAGATATATAATTTTTATTTTTAAAAGCAGCACTCCTAGTACTGAACACGAGAATATTGCTCGTTTCTAATAATATTGCTCCTAGTATTAATATGAATATATGATATTTTTTATTTTTAAGATCATTTTATTATTTATTTATGTATTTATTATATTTTCCGATCAAATTTTTCACATTGACCAAAGCTTTTTCTTTTGCCGTCCATCAGTAAGAGGAATTAAGTTACACATCGATCGCACCCGCTTCAAACATGCAATTTTATGCTCAAACAAAACTTAAATAGTGTTAATTATCACTTGAGCCAAAGTTAATGCATATAAAGTTTTATCATGCAGTCATTATCCTCACACGTGCAATCTATTTAAGACATTATTGAGTATTAAATATGAGTACAACTTTTAAATAAGATTCTAAATTTTGGTTTGTTACATTTTTAAAAACTAAAAGCATGTTTGATAAATGTTTCAGAAGTGTTTTTAAAGAGCAAAACCATGATTTTGTCATTTTGATGCCAAACATGCACAAATTTTGTAAAAATGTTTATTTAACCAAAACCATGAGCATTCTGGCCTAGCTTTTCCTGTCATTGGACCGAAAGCTTCTGCTCACATATTACAAGGCAGCATGCTCAGACGTGACAATATAATTAACCTTGTACAATATAATAAACCTTGTACGTTGCTCCTGCATCCTCTCATCACCTTTGTTTGATTTGCGTGAATCAACATTGTGATACTATTACCACTACCCCACGGCTCTCACATTTTCTTTTCTTTTCTTTTTTTTAAAAATAAGATAATTGTTGTATTCTCAAAATAATTACACAACACAACCACACAAGTAATATGGTGTAATTTTCCAATATGTAATATTTGGTATTTATGCTCAGAAATATATATTAATTTTTATAACATTCAATTTCTATTTACAAAAAATATATGTAGTTGTCATGTCACATATTTTACGTAAATACAAATATTTTTTATAAGTATTTATTATTAAATTTGTTCACATTTTATTATGAAATTATATTTTGAGATTAAATATGCATTAATGGTTCGCTTAAAAAAATTCAATGTAATTTTATTTCTAAAATTGTAAAAAATATTTAATACATTACTTTATGTCATTTTTTATTATTTCACATCCTAAAAGCTATTTTGATAACAACAATCCAAACATATTCATTTCTCTTTCAAAATTTATTATATTTTCAAAAGTTATTTCATGCAAGCCTAGATAAAATTTATTCTCCAAAAATCTTGCCAAACATGCTTAAATTCAAGCATGATGGTTAACTTTTGATGTGGGAAAAAAAATCATATATGAAGACTTCAATAGGGCAAAAAAACAAAAAAGTTTCACGAAAACATCCAGTACTTTTCCTTTTGGGTTAGTACAGTAAATTTCTACCTAATTTAAATAAAGAAACAAGAAAAGAAATATATCAGTTGGCTTCTGGGAAATTTCTAATTGTTTAAACAAAAAAAACCCCGAAAAAGGTGTAGTTGACAGATGAGGATTGAGAAAAATCACCGCTTGAGAATGCCGTTTGATTGGAAATTCTACCGCCTGTGATATATTAATCAATGTTCAAAAAATAGAGAATCGACCGGCTCAGACCATAAATCAGTGAACCTGTCTTTTATCCGATTCTATTGCGTAGTTAAACCGGAAATCGGTTCAGACCAATCAAACCGGTGTTAAACCAGCCAAACCGCTGAACCATTGAATTGGCGGTTTGACCGGTTTGTCTCTTATTTTAAAAGAAAAAATTATTTAAAAAAATTTTAAAAGTAGAAATACTAAAAAATGAAATCAGAATGGAATAATATGATTCATTAAATTTTTTAAAAAAAACATGGTAACAAAACTAGCTTTAAATTTTTTGTTGTCTATTTAAACAAATTTTCGCATAAGGAGATAAAATAAAATTAATTCATTTTATCCCAATTTTTTTTATTATTGATATTTAATTAAACTCTAAAAATTTAAAATATGGGTAAAACAAAATAATATTCTGGGTTTTAGCTATTAATGTTTAAAAATAAAATACAGTTTATTAGATTATATTATTTTAATATAGCCGGTTTAACCCCAGTTCAACCCCGATCTGAACTATCAACTTTTGAACTACTGGTTCACTCAATTTAATATCCGATACAATTTTTTGAATTTTGATATTAAAAGAAATCCACGAGGAAAGCATCAGGAAAATCCAAATGTGTGAGGACAAGTTTCAAAAGGGCCCACAAGTGTGAACAAAGGAGCAACAGAGAGCCGAGCCCACTGTGCCAAAAGGAATGTTAGCTGTCACGGGGCTATTACCTTCTCCCTGCTAAACCGGTTGTACAGGGTGTGCAGCGCCCCGTTTATATAGCCCATGACCCCTTCACACCTATCCGATGTGGGACTCCAAGGAGTCACCCGTGACATCCTCCCCCACCCAATCCTGTGACGCCCTTGTCACAGTGGGGCCCCCTGCCTACCTCACACCCCGAAGGGCGGTTGGCGGGACATCGGAGTCGGAGCGGGTCGGCTCTGATACCACTTGTCACGGGGTCATTACCTTCTCCCCGCAGAACCGGTTGTACAGGGTGTGCAGCGCCCCGCTTATATAGCCCAAGACTCCTCCACACCTATTCGATGTGGGACTCTAAGGAGTCACCCGTGACATGTAGCTTTTCCACTCTATTCAGCATGAAATACGGAAGGTTGCGTAAGCCAGATGAGAGCTTGTTCAATCGAAGGAAATATATATTCAGCAGTGTAATTGATTGGAGTCAAAAGTAGCTCCGACAAAAGATTTCGTTATTTCGTGGAAATTTCAACCTACCTTGAACGATGGCCTAAAACTTGCATCCTCATTTTCTTCTTGTGCTGATCGAATTCCCAAGATTAGCGAACTGACTCACCGAATCAACTTCAAATCTTCAACCTCAGATTTGATCAAGTCACTCCCACAAAGGTCTTATTAAATCTCCCTCATTTTCTAGCCTCTTAAATGCCATTCTTTCTGTTCTTCTTTAGAAATAATCAACAACCTATAATTCCCCCCTGGTTGTTGTGCTCTAGTAATGGCTGCTTTCGCTTCTGCTTCTTCTTCCCCGGTCCCATGTGGAAAATATGATGTTTTCATCAGCTTCAGAGGTCGACACGTCAGAACTGGTTATCTCAGCCACTTGGAAAAGGCGTTGCGTCAAAATAAAGTAAATGTCTATGTGGATGACAGGCTCGAGAGGGGGGAAGAAATATCATCATCACTTGTGAAAGCAATAGAAGGATCCAAGATTGCGTTAGTAATATTCTCCAAAAATTATGCTTCTTCAAAGTAGTGCTTAGAAGAGCTTGTCAAAATCATGAACCGTAAGGAAGCTAATAAACAGATTGTGATACCAGTTTTCTACGATGTAGATCTATCACATGTTAGGAATCAAGAAAGCACTTATGCAGATGCCTTTACCCATATTGAACAGAAGTTCAAGGATAAATTACAAATTTGGAGATCTGCCTTGAAATAATTTGCAGACTTAATTGGTTATCATCATCTGACAAAATTTCCGTAAGTTTGTTTCTATTTTAATATGTCATTTTATAGAATTTCAACTTTGTTGAGCTTTTCCGTAGTCCACAGTTATACCAAATTATGTATGTAAATTTAGGTTAAAGTATGTTACATCAAATTTTAATTTGATCCCTTATGTGTAAAAAATTTATTTTTAGGCTTTTATTCATATCACAATTGGTTTCATTTAATAGAAAATATTAACTAAGATAATTTAAAAGATGATTATGCAATTAAATGTTATTAAAATTTGCTTAAAGTTTAACCATATTTTATCAGAGATTAAATTAAAATTTCATGTAAATTTTGATGACTAAACATATATTGTGGATATATTATTGTTCCTGAGCAACTTGTAATTTTTTTTTTGTTTTTATATCTTAAAGAATACCGAAGGTAGGTATTCATCCTTTTCAATCTTTTTTCTGTATATGATACCTTTTTCAAATAGGTCCTTTTTAAGGTTTTTTTTGTTTAGTTCGATTGCTGGTTTGTGATTAAAGGAATGATCTGATAGAAGTTATTGACTAAACGTGTGACATGGGGTAATCAACATATGAATGCTTCTTCTTCTCGGCCGCTATATGTGCATCTTCATTCTTCGGTTGCTCATCAACTATGAGTGAAAATAGGGTATTAAATTTTATTTTCTGGCAAAAAAAAAAAAATTGTCAAGCGGACCTCAGGCCTACAAGGTTGGGCTGTGATAAATGGGGCCATTTTTGCATAAATGGGGCCATTTTTGCAAGCAAGCCAGTTTAGGCTGGGACCGCCGAATTCCCTGTGCTACCTTCCATTTACTTCAGATCTTTCAACAACGGTAAGTCACGAGTTGATATGATAATAATTTATATATGGTTGGGTACAGATTGTCCCATAGAGAGTTACATAATTTTCTATTTAATTTGGTTGGGTCTAATCCTAAATATCATATTCCAAATCTTTATCAATAGTTTCTCCTTAATCCTAACAAGTTCTCTAGCTTTCACATGGAATTAGAAACAACCAAGGTGAAATCTGAATAAATTAACATTGTATAGTTAAAAAATCAGATCAAATATTGTGTGGCTTTGTGTGTATTGACTTTTCTCTAGATATAAACATGGATTCTTTTACTATTAATGTATTTTGCACAAGGAAACTTGAAGGTAACTAGAGGACCCGTAAGAAAAACTAAAACTTGTTTTTAATCAAATTAAAGCTATTCATCAAGAACATTAATCTTCATACCAGCCAATGCTTGTTGGTCGAACTTGTAAGTGGACTTACCCTCTGTAAGGGTAAGGATGAGAATGTGTGTTAGATTTTTGGAAAGTGCTTTCGTTGGAAGATGAGACAACCCAGCTATATATGTGGGCAACACTCCTGTTTTACCCCTTGAGTTCGGATCAGTCGGCTGCTAATAGGCGTCGAATTACCATGTTGTGTTTCACCAAGAAAACAAGAATAACAGTAATCTTCATGTTTTTCATTTGTTGAATTGAAACTATACATTTCTAATTTATTTATTGTGTCCGGCGATGCTATGCTTTAGCTCCTGGGTTGAAAGGGGAAAGGTTGAACAAGGGAAAATAACTGAAATGGGGAAATTCAAAGAACTGAACTTAGGATTTCTCTCACACTACGAGTCATACCATCAGGGCAAATGCCCAATGTTCTCTTAATATTGAAGAAAAAACTTCCACTCAAAAAAATGTTGAAGACAAAACATCTTAACAAGCCAAGCAATAAATAATTGTAAGTAAATGCTTAAAATTTATTCACATTTTATCAGGGATTAAATTGGAATTTGATGTAAATTTTGATAACTAAACATATATTGTGGATTTATTATTTTTTCCTGAGTAGCTTGTAATTTTGTTTCTTTTTGTTTTTATATCTTAGAAATGAATCTGAACTTGTTGATGCAATAGTTGAAGATGTTTTGAAAAAGTTGGAAGATAATAGCCCAATTCTGTCAAACCCTCAACACATTGGACTTCATCAAAATTTCAACAATGTTGAATTATTAATGAGAAATAAGCCCGAGGAAGTTCAAATTATTGGGATTTGGGGCATGGGAGGGATAGGCAAAACAACCCTTGCTCATGCTATATTTGACAAATTCAAGCCTGAATTTGAAAGTCATTGCTTCTTAGAAAATGTGAGAGAGACAAAGGCTGATCATTTGAAGCTTGTTTCTAAGCTATTAAAAAGGAAAGATGACATAGATATGAATGAGGATATGATAAGGCGAAACTTGAAAAAGGCCTTAATTGTGGTTGATGATGTGGACGATCCAATGCAACTAGAAGATTTGGTGGGACAACGCCTTCTTTGCTTATTAGGACAGGGCAGTAGGATCCTCGTAACTAGTAGAGACAATCATGTTCTTAAGAGTGGAGGGATAGATTACAAATATATACATGAAGTCAACGTCTTAAATTCTGAAGCATCACTGGAACTTTTTAGCGTACATGCCTTCAATCAGAGGCAACCCAAAATGGAATATCAAGAGCTATCAAAAATGATAGTGGACATTGCTAAAGGCATTCCTTTAGCCTTAAAAGTTTTGGGTCGCCATTTTCATTATAGAGATAAAGAGTATTAGAATTCAGAAACTCAAAGAGTGCCCCCATGAGAGGATTCAAAATATACTGAAGATAAGTTATGATAGATTACGTCCTATGGATAAGGAAATATTTCTAGACATAGCATTTTTCTTTTCGTGGGAGAAAGAAAAAGTGAAATTATTTATTGGGCAGAGGCTCTTCATTTTGGAGTAGTTAGTGGAATAGAACATCTTATAGATAAAGCTCTAATAAAGTCTCAGGATGACTTTATTGTAATGCATGATTTGATACAAGAAATGGCTGAGCAAATTATTCATGAAAATCCTGAAACACGTAGCCGATTAAATGATGTAGATGAACTATGTGATATATTGAATGTCAAAAAGGTATGGAAAAGATACATCAATTTATTTTTATTTTTGACTATTTTAAAAAAAGTTTAATGTTTCTTTTTTTCTTTTTACTTTTGTTAGGAAACTGATAAAATTGAAGGCATTATGTTGGATTCTTTCAAAACATGTCTACAATTGGAAGCTAACACTTTCAAAAAGATGAAAAATTTAGGACTCGTCAAAATATTGCTTCCTACAAAGCTTTCTGGTCTTGACTCCTTTCTTCATAAATTAAGGTATATTTATTGGTATGGCTGTCCGTTAGAGTATCTACCATCAGGCTCTTGTTTTATGAACTTCATTGTACTTCAGATGGTAAACAACAAAGTTAAAAAGCTTTGGGATGGAAAAGAGGTACTTATATACTAGTGTATGTTTTACATGTCATCATTCTAATAAAATTTATTAGGGCTTTTTTATTTTGGGTAATTTTTTTCTTTTCATTGTGATCATCATAGGATCTTGCAAATCCAAAGAAAATGGATTTGCATTTTTCCCAACAATTGATGGAGTTGCCTGATTTCTCCATAGCCCACAGTCTTGAAATTGTAGATCTTTGTGGTTGTGAAAACTTGAGGAGTGTTCACCCATCTATTTTTTCACTTCACACTACTATTAAGATAAACATATCTTATTGCCATAAAGTAGAGAGTGAGACTCATTTAAAATCTCTCTATAAACTTAAAATGGATGGTTGTGATGGTCTCAAGATATTCAGTTTGTCATCAAAGAAATTGAGAGATATATTTCTTCTTGGTAGTAGGGTTGAAATATTGCAATTTCCAAATGGAAAATGCACAGAACACGAAATATTTAGAGTCATTGGTGTTAGATTGAGGAGTCTTCCAATAGATGGGCTTTGTTGCTCGACAAATCTTAAGGAGTTTGCACTTACTCAATTTAAGCAAGTAATTGACACAAAGGAGTTGCACAACTTTCTGATGCCTGTCATACTTTAACATATCTATGTTTGGATGGGTGGAGTTACTTGAGAGAAATCCCTAACAATATCAAGGGCTTAACAAGGTTAGAAGAGTTGTCATTGAATGACTCTAGTTTGGAGACATTGCCAACCTTGAACAATCTGTCAAGTTTGAAACGCATTTACCTGAGAAGTTGCAAAATGCTTAAGTCAATACTTGGACTTCCTCCCTTTCTTGAAGAATTAGATGCCGGAGAATGTACTTCATTAGAGACATTGCCAGCCTTGAATGATATTTCAAGCTTGAATCACATTTACCTAAGAAGATGTAAAATCCTTAAGTCAATACTTGGGCTTCCTCCCTCTCTTGAAGTATTAGAAGCCGAAGAATGTACTTCATTGGAGACTATTTGTTGTAGCCCTCTACTTCACAATGAGTGTTATCTTAATTTCTTTGGTTGTCTAAAGTTGGATGAGTCCTCACTTGGCTTTATTGAGAAGCTATTGAAGTCCTCAATGACTTTATCCTATCATGACAATGATCATGATTATGTTTTAGTATGTTACCCTGGAAGCAGAGCTCCAGAGTGGATGAAATATAAACAAATGACGGAGGCTTCCAGAGCTATTGAATTCACTTGCAATCCTGAACGATCACACATAGTGTTTTGTTGGGTTGTACCTAGTCATCTCATGTCAAATGGATCATGTGACATTTGTTGTCATATCTCTTATGATAATAACAACAAATCCTTCCTTAAACATTATCCTCTCGAGTGCAAACCTCTTAAATCGAATACGGAACATGTTTTCTTATGCCTCGTGAAAAGTGACTTATCCAGTACCAGATCAAGTATTGATACTAAGATTTCATGTACATTATGTGTGGAATATCTTATGTATCAAAGTGAACATTATTCTTTGCCAATATGTTCCTTTGTAGAAGCAGCTGGTGTGGACTTAACATATCATACAAAGCCGGAGTCAAGGTAGAAGATGAGGAGGGTTCCAGATATTTGTGTTGAAGATCTACACTGTCCCACAAAGCGGCTCAACAATTCTAGTGTCTCTTAGGCAACTCCCTTGTGTTTGGCTAATACTAAATCCAGGAAATCTCATGAAGACTTCATCTACCACCCCTTGCAACTCAAATTTCGATGCATAATGAAACAAAAAGAAGTCTCACTACTTCGCTTCCTTTGATATATTTTGACAGGTATGATCTCTCACTTCTTTTCTTATCATTAATTACAAACTACCCATTAGCGCACAAATGGACCTACCTTTCTATCATATGACATGATTTTTGCATTGATTCTTAAATTTTAAGCAAATTTTAAGGAACAAATAGGTTGGAATGTAATATAAAATTCTAATGCTATGCTTCATATTTTTTTTAGACTGATTTGGGAAATATGTCTTAATTTATGTTATGGCAGTGAGTTTGTGGTTTGTAGCATAGATTTTGCTGATTATTCCATTGTTCACTTCTTTTGTTGGTTGTCATTTATTATATTATTAAACATGTTACCCTAATCCAAATTTCTAAAAAACAAAAAATACCAAAGACAATCAAAAGGATACGCATGGCCCAAAATTGAAGATGTAATGAATTAATTGATGTTTTAATTTGATGTGAGCAATGAAAATTTTGCTATCTGAGAAAAAGACCATTCTTTCTTTTAAACAAAAATGGTTACTTTTTAATACATATATATATATATATATATATAATTTTATTAGTATACCCTAATCTCTTGCTGGCCATTATTTTTCTTTTCTAAGAGTTAGATGCTTAGCTTTTTTTTTTTTTTGAAGCGTTGGCATTAATTGGGAAATTTTTTCGCAAAGAATTTGAGTGCTATCACTCACCTAGTGGTAAATATTGTTCACTATGATATGTATGGTTTGTACTATTCCTTTTTAGGCTTGTGACTTCTATTCACAAATTTTCACTTAATACTTTGAAAAAAGAGTCAATGATTTCAACCATTTTACTGACATGAAGTGTCTTTAATTTGTGTTTGAATGGAGAAATTGAAATAAAGTAGGTGAAAAAGTAAAATCTTCATTTTTCAGTGAAAAGCCCTTGCAAATCTTGCACTAACAATCTACTGCATTTTCATTGGAACGATTTTGTGGGATAATAATTTCAGTTCCTTTTGGAAGGTCATGAGTAAAGAAGACTTAAGTGAAATAAGCTTTGCTCCATCACCCTTTGTACAGTTGTACCTACACATGTAAACAAGTATACTAAGCAGCATCTGAATAAATGATCATTCATACTTAGATACACCTGAGCATAATAACCTCATACTCATAATACCTCTGAGATAACGAAGAATATATTTCACTATATTCTACTATATTTGTAATGTTGAAGGACTATGTTTTGCTAATAGATTAGGGACAAATGATATGCCGGGGCATGTCATATTAGTAAGATACATTTGTGCCCAAATAGCTCTTAAGTAGGGTGCTTCCGGACCAAGTAGTTCTTCATCTTCTTCTTTACTAATTTCTTGAGGTCTAAAAAAGTTTTTATCAATCTGCAGAGATTTCACAATCATTTGGTTTCATAATGAAAGTGACTTATTTGAGAAAAACTATTATAGAACATTCATTTTAAAATCTCTCTGCAAACAATCATTTGTCTTTTAGAACTCTTCAGGAGTTTCAATGATGTTGATATCATCAACATAAACAACAATAAAGGCAAACTTACACATATTTTCATAAAAATACGCATTGATTGCTTCAAGCAATATAAAGACTTATCTAACTGAATTTGATATTGCTCTCGAGAATTTGCATTTGGTGCTTCTGGTATCTTGAGTCCTTCAGGGACTTTCCTATAAATGTTACTGTCAACTGTGTCATGTGAATGTACAGTCATGACATCTATAAGATCCAAGTCAAGCCTTTTATTTACTGCTGAGTTAATTAAATAACGAAAAGTAATCATATCCACTACTAGTGGATGTATTTCTTCTCAACTTATACAAGATCTTTGTGTAAAGCACTAGGTTATAAGACGTGCCATATATCTTATAACTTCACCTTTTTCATTTATCTTTCATACAAATACCCATTTATATTCAATTGGCTTTACATCTGTCGGTGTAAGGACTACAGGTCCTAAAACTTTTCGTTTTTCAATGACGGTAATTTTACATTAATAGCTTACATCCATATGGCCAATTCTTTCTTTATTGGCACTCAACAATGTATATTGGCTCATGATCCGCATCATTCATTACATCATATGCTATTTTATAAACAATAATGTCATCAACGTTGACGTTGTTTTGATCCCATCGGATTCCATAATTTATTGAGATCTCAATATTTTCAAATTTGTCAGGTACCTGAGTCTCTTTTGGGACTACAATATTCTCTTCTGTAGAAAATAACTCTTCAAAAGTTGACTCTTCTGGAGCAAGTAAATTTTCATGATTAACCTCGACTTTACCATCTATATTCTTAGCTCCATTTGTCTTGCGAGGATTTTAATGTTTTAAACCGATGGGTCTTTCACGCTTCAGGCATTTAGATTCATTCATAATATATTGTCCTTCTGGGACATTCATTCTTATAGGAGCACTTAGCAGTTGGGATATGTGACTTTATCATTCACTTTGGGTCAATAAATGCTTTAGGCATTTGGTAAGCTAAATTCTGTGAATGAATTATCTTTTGAATTTTATGTGCACATTTATGAGGATCAAACAGAGACAACGATAATTCATTCAAGCTCATCTATTTACCCAACTGTTTATTTTCTCCCCCTGATGCTAGGAAAAGTAATTTATCAAATGACACTTGGCAAATTGTGTCATAAAATTCATAACCAGCATATATACACATCCTATTTTAAGGACCCATTTTGGTGTGTTGTGGTGGTTTTATAGGCACATTTAGTTCACACTCAAAAGTAGGAAATTTTATGTTCTTGATCAAAAACCTTTGTAAGGGGGAAAATTTTCGATAATTTGTTGGCTTCATACGTATTAACAACGCTGCATGCAAAATGGCTAGTCCCTAAGAAAAATATGGGAGATTATTCCTCATATAAAAGGTTGCAACCATTTAATCAATTATTCTGCTAGTCCATTTTGCATATGAACATGAATTATAAAATACTTTAACATCAATTCCAAGGGATATGAAATCCTTATTAAGGTTAGTGAAGTAAATTCACTAATACTATCAAGACGTAGTTTCTTGATCGGATAATCAGGATTATGTACTCTTAACCATATTCGTTGAGCAAGAAATCTTGCAAACTCCAGGTTGCAAGAAGATAATAAACAAACGTCGAACCATTTAGTAGATGCATCAATTAAAACCATATGGTAACTAAATAGTTTCTTATTTAGGTTTATTACCCCACAAATATATTCCTGTATCCGTTTTAAGAATGTGAGAGGCTCACATTGCATTTAACTTTAAAAAGGCCTAGTAAGATATTTTCCCTTGGAATATGCAGCACATGAGAAATAGTGACATCTATTTACACTTCAATGTCCACATTTATTCTCAATCATTTTACGCATCATAATTGAACCGGGATGGTTTAATCGGTCATGCCAAACATTAAATTCATTGATAAATTTCTAGTTTACCTTATCAAGCTACTGGCTTATATTACTTAACTACTTATTTATATTAGTAAACTTCTGGTTTACCTTGTCAAGCTACTGGCTTGTTTACTTAACTTCTAGTTTACTATCTCATGTCAAATATTAAATTTATTAGTAAACTTCTAGTTTACTGTCATATACTTTCAACTATACTTATGTATAGTACAAGCTAGAAGAAAATAGAGGAAAATTTTATAATATATATTTTCTACAAAGATTGAATTTGTAATGTAAGACACTCTAAATTATTTTCAATTATTGTTTCTATATGGTATCCATTTCTATGGATATCTTGAAACTTAATAAGTTTCTTGTAAATTTAGTATAATAGAATGCATTTTCAATGCATAATTCTGCTTATTTAGGTAACATAATATTGGCTCTTCTGGAGCCTTCAATTCATATCCAATTTATTTATTATGCCCACATTTTGCCCTCCGATGCATAATATTGACTCTTCCGAGACACACCTCTGAGTGCCCTAGCCGGACTAATAGGTTTTTGGCTCCGAGAGAGAGAGGGAAATCTCTCGCTAGGTCCCATTATTTTCGTCACGGGTTGTCATCACCCTGACAATTTTCTGCTAGGAGAGGTACATTCAAAGACGCTCCATGATAGGGGGAGAGCAATTGGCATGGATGGCTTGTCCCCTAATGATTTGTCTCCTGATGACTCGTTGTTATATGCATGAGGCCAACCTTCATCTTAACCCTTTTTATGGTTCTCATCAATTTTTCTTCACTTCAGGTGTGAATTAGAATCACTACAATTCCAACCATGCCCACATTGTGGTTGTTGTCTCATCCACTATCTCGACTACCACCACTATTAAATATTCACTTCAGGGAATAAAGTCGAGCCAATTGGATGGATTTGTGAATTTTCAACGAAAAACTCGTTGTTCTATTCAGCTATGAGAAGAGAAGAAATTACGCCAATATATATCTTAAAACTTCTCACCCTACCTTACTAAAATAGGAAAAAATTGGATGCATGAAACATAGCTGAGTTATTCTCACTTACAAACTTGAAGTTTGTAAGCGTAAATGCATCCATTTATAATGGGCTCTTGGAAGGATAACCAACTTCTCGTGGTTATAACTTTCATTTAAATTGTTCCAAAGAATAAATGGGTCTTTTAGGTATCCAATATAGAGGATGCTATGGCTACTCCTCAAGATTATATACTAAAAACAAAAATCAATCGTATACAACTGAATCTCATATATGCATGTCTTTGATGAGAATTTAATCAATTGATTCAAACTAAGATATTAAATTCTCTCAGTAATCTATACATGCATACAATAAATTATGATTTATATGCAACTTTGCACAATTCCAGCAATTAAATAATTGCAAAATTTAATAAAACAAATCCACCAATTGGATACCATGCAAAAATAAATTTTGCAATTGAATAAAAATATTCAACATGTTTTAATGAATTAAATTATGCATGGGAAAAATATAATTAAACTCAATAGTTGAGCTCAAAACAATTTAATCGAATCATTACTTTAAAAATGAGCCCAAATAAAAATTAAAAATAATGAAGCTCAAAGAATTAAGAAGAAAATGAATTGAGTAAGCTATATATAACATCGAACTCCTCGGAAGATGCATGTGCCGCCAATTTAGTCTCTCGGAGTTGATTAACATCTTATTTATTGGGTTTTAGGGGATGCAAATTGAAATTTACTCAGAAAGTTGAATTCAAATTTCAAATATATCTGATTTTTGCAATGCAGTCACTTCCTGCCCCAAGCTTGTACAAAATGCAGTGAAGATGGAATTACATTTTTATCCTTATCACTCTCCATTATTGTGAAGTAATTATGAACTTATATGTTAATGTTTTTAGATGGGAGCGAAGAGCCTTTTATTGATCAGTGAGGTGTTTTGACATGTTATTCTTATTTAGTACCAAATATTGTGCCATTTTATGTCTCCGGATAGCACAAACATCATTGTCCCTTGTACTCTATCAGCCATTGACTGCATCATGTAAGCGTGTTACAGTTTATATTTTGAAATAAACAGATATTTGTTTTTGGGTAAAAATAAACCAATGTTTCATTGTAGGGCAACTCTATCATGTGTACGTACAAGGGCCTTTCGGCTTTTTATCTATCATTTGAACCTAATAAAACAAAAAAGCCCATTCACTTTTTCCCTGTGTGCATAGGTGCTTGGGGCCTTCAATATTATTGACGCGGATCCAAATAGATTTTGTAAATTTTGGCCCGTGGAGTGTGAATAAATATAAGGAGAGATATTGAAATATTTGAAAAGCATCCCATGGAACTGTAAAATAAAAAAGGCTTCCATGCCGTATTTTTATTTAAATTTTCGAAGCAAATGGTGAAATCAGTAATCAAACCATGCTAATTGGCATATATAAAAAAGCCAAACTAATTAAAATATAAAATATAACAGAAAGCACATATATATGGTTAATAATCAGGATGTGGCGAGTGCGTGTTGAGTAGTGGTAAATAAATCAAACAATACATGGCTTGTTTTATGTGAGTCTAAAAGCTCAGCCACATTAAGGTCTTGAAACAAGAAAGAGGGAGGAAAAAGAAAAAGAAAAAGCCTAATGAAAAGCAGTGCTCATAGCGCCAAACACAAGAGAATATTGCTCGTTTCTAATAATATTCAAACTGAAGAAATCATTTTGCCGCAGCTGCTTCATTTTTTACATGAATGCCATAAATATAAAGTTTGGATATGCAACTTGCAATTTGGTTGACTCCAATAATTTGTTGAGACCATCTTCACTCCATATTTCTATGCATAATTCCTCACTCCTTTTGAATTCTTCTATATTTTGAAACAATTATGCTACCTCTATCCATTTGGATATTGTTTACAGACAGATCTTTTATAATCTCATATCTTGAAATACATGGGATTTGGTTAGTTGTTCCATAGCGATTCAATTACTGATTCTACATAAAAATAACTGTCAATTTGTAAATGTGTCATCCTATGCATCACACAGATTCTGTAACGGTTCTAAACTAACTGAGTAAAAGGGGGATGGCGATGAAACCTTATTTAATTAAATGGTTGTTATACTTTTAAGAAAAGAATTGATCATTTCTTCAACGTTTACCTTTAATACACAAGTGATTAGTGTGTATTTGAGAGGATTAAATTTGACAAATTTGAATAATTTTACATAAAATGTAAAAATAATTCTTTATTCTACTGTACTTACATAAATACCTTAACTATTGATTAGTAGTAACAATTTCTGAAAAGGAAATCTAGTTTTGTAATTTTTCATTTATGTTAATACTTTAAATTTGGTTTTTAAGCAATTATTGACAATATACTTCAAACATAATAAATTCGCCCATAAAAGTTGTGTATATAAATAGATAAGTGTGGTGAATGAGTGAAAGTGTCATCAGTTAACATGAAAGAAAGACATTTCAGATGCAGTTTTATAGATGGGTTTAGACTGTCCCATAGAAATTTTGCAAAAGGGTAAAGTTTTTCGAAGAATAATTTCATTTAAAAAGTGTTAAAATAGTAGTAATAACGCCCTAGTGCTTACAAATGTTAAATTTAACCGTTAAATGCTGATATCGCTTACTAAGATGGAAAAATATGACTCTATAACCAATCATAATACACCAACTCACTCACTTTAGATCCTAATTGGCACTGTATGATAAATTAAAAAAAATAAAAAATATAGTGTGCGCAGGTCCCTTAAACCTCTGTCTGTCTATGGTTTCTAGAGTTTGGATGGTTTTGGTTTTGTAAAAAATTTCAAAACCAGATTCATTGGCGAGAATCACCAACTAAATCAACAAAGATATATGATTAAAGCTCTTTGGAACTAAATTACGTTGTATGTGCTTGGTTAATCTGATCTATGGATTTCTTTAGGGTATCATTTCTCTGTTTCAGTGAGAATGAGCCAGCGATGCTTTGATTTTCTGGTTCAATAAGGTTTGATTACTCGAATAGGCATTAAAATGATGGAGGGTGAATTGTGGGAAGTTTAATGGGTGATTCATGCTGATTTGTGACCGTTTGTGTGTGTGTGGGTGTTCGGTTTCATGGAAGAACTAAAACAGAGGCTTTAATCCATGGAAAAGGTTTCGGTTTCTTCATAATCCGAGGTTAAAAATTGCCTTATAGTGTATGGATTACGCAAACCGAACATATGATTGTGCTTTGGGTGAATGCATGTTGATTCTTGATGGAAAAAACAAATAATATTGACCAGCCAGCACATCAATAAAATAAAAGGAGAGCAAGGGAATATATCAGACGTGATTGCCTCTCCACCGTACCGTACGGAGACATGAAATATTGAACTTGTTCGGACCACTAGAAAATTCTAGAGTCCAAACTTAGTGGCACAGCAGAGCACCACACAAGAGAAAATATAGAAAGAGAGAAGGATAGTCGGAAAACTCAACGACTGGGGTGAGTCAAAACTGATGGGGAGGACTCCTATTTATAGGAGTAGGCTAGGGATATTTTGGGAACTCAAAATATCTTCGGTTGAGATAATTTCTCCATCAGATTCAAAATTCAAATAAATGAACTTATTTATAATTCATTTATTATACTCCTCCAAGTGATAATCAGATTATTTAAATGGAATAAATTAAATATTCAATATCTAATTTATCTTTTCAAATATCTTTTGGATATTTATCTGACTCACTGCTGAGTCAGCTATCTGGCCAATTTATCTGATTATCTTTATGATTAATTAAACACATAATTAATTAATCATGATATTAGGAATATTCTTAATTCCCTAATTTATGGGATCAGCCCATTAAGGGCGGATCTAAACCCATAATTTCAACATCTCCCACTCGCACTTGATGGCCTGACCATCCTGTGATTCTATCATATCCTTCTTGTTCCATACTTGGTGTCTGCCGTGACCACATGGGCACGACGTCCTCAATGTTGGTGCTTGTTTACTAGAAGTCTTTAAAAAGACCAGCTCACAAGGGCACCCTAGATGTGACTGTATGTAATGAATGAATTGCCTTGGATTCCCTAGATTTCCCCATGCACATTCTTATTGGCATATCTAATCCCTCTCGAGTTACATGAACTCAGATTGCCTACTTACGCACGTAAGGCCCACACTTACTAGTCATTCACATAACTTGTAAGGGACATGTCACAGACCCTAGTGCAACAGTGCATTCCTGGTAAATCTTTCTCCTGACTTCCTGTCAATTGAGCCTGACGTGGTTGCTTTCTTAGTTTGAATCCGTTAGACCGAATTACCCATGGTCATGGGGTTCAAGCTAGAGTAGCAAACACCATGTCAAGCTCTCATGATGCTGTCTGAGTACTAAGGGACTCACACTGTAATGGAACAGGGATCTTCCATCTACGATTCCCTTTTTCTGCGGCTTTAACAATGAGTTTTAGCATATGCAGTATGAATTGCATGTCATGGTGTTTTGTCTCTTGTATATCGATTTTGTTTTAGTTAACACCGTACAGACTTAAGTTCCAAAATGCACTCAACAATTGAACCGGAACATCTTCCAACCCATGACGTCTGCGCTTGGAAGTGTTCTCTGTCTGGCTACAGGTTATGTAGACTGCACATGTCTATGATTTGACCTACCTTTATGGTGGATCTCATCCCAGACTAATTGAGGCGACAATTTTCATGGCAATTCTTCATCAATCATCTCTTGTTGATCGCTTCTTGTCTTATCTTCCACATCCCATATGGATGTTGCAAGATGGTTGCTCGTGTGAGTGAGCCAACCTTTAACCTGTACGATATACTATAATTGCATACCTTCTTTCTATGTCAACGTACACATACATATATATGGAAAAATAATGCATCTTTTATTATTATAAAGAGATACGTTCAATACATCATGCTCTACGCATGCCCAAAGCCTTCACATGCATTACAAATGGTTCTTTAGCAATAGGCTTTGTTAAGGGGTCAGCTAACATTTTATGGGTGGATAAGTATTGAACAGTCACTTGCTTCTTTGTGATCATATCTCTCACAAAATGATACTTTATGTCTATGTGTTTGGTCTTGCCATGATACTTGGGGTCTTTGGCATAAGCTATTGCTGCTTGACTATTACAATGTATCATGGTTGGATGATCATCGTCTCCGTTGATTCCTAGTTGGCGTAGGAATCTTCTTAGCCATACAGCTTCCTGAACGGCGGCAGAACATGCCACGTATTCCGCTTCCATGGATGATAAAGACACACATGTCTGTTTCTTACTACTCCATGAGATTACTCCATTATTCAGCAGGAATGCATACCCTGAGGTCGAATGACGTTCATCCAGGTCTCCTGCCCAATCAGCATCAGAGTATCCTATTAACCTCGTGCCTTTTCCTTGATAGCATAGTTCATAGTCCATGGTTCCCTTCAGGTATCGCATGATCCTTTTCACAGCTTCCCAATGCTTTACTCCAGGATTAGATTGGAAACGGCTCACAAGTCCTACTGCGAAGCATATATCTGGCCTTGTACATAACATGGCATACATTAGGCTTCCAATAACACTTGAGTATGGAACCCGCTTCATGCATTCCACATCCTTTTGTTTTGTGGGTTGTATGTCTTCACTCAAGTTATGTCCTTTGACTACTGGGGTGTCCATGGGCTTGCAATCTCTTATGTTGAAGCGTTCTAGGATTTTTGCTATGTATGTCTTTTGTGACAATGATAATAGCCTCCTAGAGCGATCTCTTCTTATCTTGACACCTAAGATATATTCTACTTCACCCATGTCCTTCATTTCAAAATTCAAGGATAGCCAGTCCTTGATGGTTTTAACTGTTTGAAGATTAGTCCCGGCCAGGAGTATGTCATCGACATAGAGAGATAATATGACAAAATTACCTCCAAACCGCTTGATGTACACACAGTGGTCTTCTTTGATCATTTCAAAGCCAAACGAGGTTACAGCTTTGTGAAACCTTAGATACCACTGTCTGGATGATTGTTTAAGTCCATAAATGGATCTTAGAAGTCTACAAACTTTACGTTCGTTTCCTTTTTCTATGAAGCCTTCAGGCTGCTCCATATAAATCTCTTCTTCTAATTCCCTATTTAGAAAAGCGGTTTTAACATCCATTTGATGTAATTCTAGGTTTAGACTTGCTACCATGGCCAGTATTAAACTAATTGAGTTAAAACGCACTACCGGTGAGAAGGTGTCCTTATAATCGATACCCTCTCTTTGTATGTATCCTTTCGCAACTAACCGTGCTTTGGGTTTGTCAATCAAACCATCTACCTTTCGTTTATATTAAAGAACCCATTTGGTCCTAATTGCCTTTCGGCCAGGTGGAAGGTCGACCAATTCCCAAACACGATTAGTTCTCATGGAATTCATCTCATCCTCTAAGGCCTTTTGCCATTTTTCGTTTGCAGGTCCTGATAATGCTTCCTTTATGTTTATAGGATCCAAGTCATCATTTTCTGAGTCAACGATGAATGCAGCTCCTTCAACCGAGAAGCATCTTCTGGGAGTCTTGTCCCTTATACTTCTCCGAAGTGGTGTTTCAACAAGACTCTCTTCCTGTGATTGGGTGGAATTTTGCTGTGGTGAAAATTGCTCAACCCTCCCACTCGGATCAGTAGACTGAGCAACTCGTGTTGTCTCTTCGTTGCCGACATCTTCATAAAGATGTGTGTGTCGGTCAACACTCCCTCTGCTAGGAAAATCATTCTCCAAAAATACTGCGTCCCTTGATTCTATTTCAGTCATTGATCCGTCCTTATTTTCACCAAGGAAGACGTAACCTTTTGAGGCTTCTGATTATCTTATAAAAATACACTTCTTGCCTCTTGGTCCCAACTTTTCGTATTTATGAAACGAGTCATGGATGTAAGCTGTTGACCCCCATGGTCTTAAAACATTTAAATCTGGTTTGCGGCCTGTCCATGACTCATAAGGTGAAGTTGTGACTGATTTTGAGGGCACTCGGTTAAGTATATATGTGGCTGTTAAGAGAGCATCACCCCAATATGAGATTGGAAGCTTAGCTTGAGCCATCATTGACCTAACCATGTCAAGGAGGGTTCTATTCCTTTGCTGTGGAGTTCTAGGAATTGTGACTTGTCTCACAATGCCTTTTTCATCACAAAGCCCCTTGAACTGTTCTGAGAGGCATTCTCGGCCTCTATCAGTTCTTAAGGTTTTTATTGTGCAAGTCAACTGATTTTCCACAAGGTTGAGGTATTTTCTGAAACATTCCAATGCTTCATGTTTGTGGGAAATCAGGAAGACATGCCCATATCGAGAAAAGTCATTGATAAATGTGATGAAATATAATGCTCCGTGTCTCGCCTTCACACTCATGGGACCACAAATATCAGAGTGTATTAACTGAAGAGGATGCTCAGCTCTAGTTGCCGTGCCAAAAGGTTTCCTTGTGCTCTTGCCAGCTAGGCAATGCTCACAAAGAGACATTTCTTTTTTCGACACATGTCCTAGCAAACCTTCTTTTGCTAGTTTTGTCATGCGTTCTTGACCGATATGTCCTAGCCTAACGTGCCAAACATCATAATGAATATTAGATGAGATTGTATAGAAAGAACTAGAATTTTTATTAAAATTCTCTAAAGTGAAGAAACCATTTTGAACATAACCAGAGCCAGAAAAACTGGCTTTATTTGAAATGTCTACAACGTAGTCATGAAAGTGTACATCAAAACAAGATTTAACTAAGGAAATAACTGAAACAAGATTTCACCGGATTTCAGGAGCGTAGAGTACATCATTCAAAGTCAAGGTTTGTCCCTCTTGCAAATATAGCTCACAGGTGCCAATGCCTTTAACTTCAACTCTCGCATTATTTCCAACATAAAGCCATCTGCTTCTAGCTGGTAACCGGCGAAAATCCGTAAAGTTGCCACGTTCCTTGCTCACGTGGTCTGTTGCCCCTGAGTCTACAATCCACACAGGATTAGCTTCAATTAGAAAAACTGTACTTGACACATAAGAAAAATGATTGGATTCTTTATCCAATACCTTTTTCTGTTTAGGGCAGTCTTTCGCATAGTGACCCTTTTTCTGGCAAGCATAGCACTTGATCTTTGATAGATCACGCTTTTTAGCTGGCCTTTTAGTCTTCTTGAAGGGCCTCTTACCCTTCTGCGTTCTGGACCCATCTTTCTTCGGATGGGGGGTCTTGCTATTCCTCGACTGTTGCTTAGGGGCCTTCTTTTCCTTAGTGACATACGCTTTACTGACAGGCTTCACAGTCGCCATTCTTTCATCCTCCATTTGGATGTGATTAACCACGTGTGAGACAGTTTTTATCGTGGAATTGTGCGTTATTGTGTGTTTCATAGTGTCCCAACTATCCGGAAGCGATCTTATAACAGCTTGTATCTGCTGTTCATCAGAGAGCGTCCCTCCTGCTTCCATTAATTCTCTTATCAGATTCTGCATAACCCTAAGGTGTTGCCTGATAGAGGTGTTAGGACTCAACTGCATACTATCGAGTTTGACGGTGATCCTCCTTATCCTTGCGACATAAGATCCATCAAACTCTTCTTTCAGAGCTGCCCACATGGTAAAAGCAGTCAGTTTTGTAATCAAGCATAGTGATCCGAGCAACTGAATTCCTTCTTTTCCAGGCAGCATAAGCTTCCTGGTCCCTTCTTGGTGCAGCACTATTTGGTTCTGGGAGGACCGTTGTTAGGACATCAGTAACCTCTTGTTCTTCGAGAACATAAGAGATTTTACGGCGCCACATGCCGTAGTTTTCACCATCCAGTTTGTAGCCCCCATATAGGTCGGTTATTATGGACTTAATTCCCTTTTGAGCCATCTAGCTGTCACATTGACGTTGATGCATTAATAAAAGGATATGCTATGTTCATTTAAGAACTTGAAAAGGATCATGTGGATGGTAAGCTAGTCAGTTTTGTAATCAAGAGTGAACTAAGTTGACCCTCATCATACTCATTCTGATGTCACTTATCATCCACTTGACCCTTTTCCTTAAAACGAGTACCCCTTTAATAAATTCTCCCACTCAATTGAAAGAAAGAAATATTATAGAACCTTTTATTGATAAATGAAAAGAATTACACAGCAAATTAATCCAAAAAAGAACTAACAATTTGAATAAAACCAACTCAAAAGCTAAAAAAAAAAACTAGACATTTTCTATTGGTTGAGACAAACAAATGTTCTTAAGAAACTCAAATTTCAGAAGAATGTGATTGATCGTCGAATCTCTAAATTCCGGTTTAACTGTTCTCAAACCCATTCTCAGAACCCGCTCCTAGAATTCATAGTCATAGGCCGTGTTTTGGAATCTCAATTCCTTTTCGTAATCAATAATTACGTCCGTATAGAAATCTGCATCGCTTGCATCATTGATGCAATTGCTATATCGAACGAGGGTAGCATATATGCTTCCTGCGCAGATATAACGTGCAGCATCCTTTCTTACCCTTGACCTGGTTAACATTCCAGTCGTTGGTCTATTAACCTCATGATTCTTGATCATTATGGGCTCCTCTTCACTAACCGCTCTCGGTTGGTTGGAGTCTACCTCTGAGGGAGGAACTTCATGTTTGTTTGTACTCATTACATCAAACTGAAGATCAGTTGGAGTCTCACTGCCATTGTCAGAAATTGGAGAATATCTTGGCAAAGAGCATTCTCTAAGATCTGATGATGTGTATGCCATTTGTGCCTACAAAACGTTAATTCAATGTAGTTGTTTCAAAATAAAGAAAAATTTATACACATAACTTGTCACTAAAACAAGTAGATTATTAATTTATAATAATTCTAGAGCATACAGTGTCTCCAAACTGATCCTCACGCGCCCTTACGCACCCTCACGCGCCGAGAGTGGTTCCAAGACAATCCCACGAGCCTTCACGCGCCGAGACTGTTCTGGATTTTTTTTTTGGGCACGTGTCGGTTCGGGTTGACCTTTTTGACCCGATCCGGTCGAGGACCCATTCTCCTTCCTCTAGCTGAAATGACAGCGTTTCGGCCTGACGGTGCGTTTCATTAAATGAAACGCACTGTTTTGAACAGGGACCAAAACGTCGCCGTTTTGATCCCAGTCAATTCCTCCCACTGGCTGAAACGACGCCGTTTCGGCCAGGCGGTGCTTTTCACTAAATGAAAAGCACCGTTTTGTTTATCTTCAACTTGAGTATCTGAACATAGAACTCGAGTATCAAAAGCCAAGCAAGAAATTGCTTTGAGAAGAACACAATGAAACTCGAGTTTTCTTTTCTAAAACTCGAGCAGTAACAACACTTTTGTTCATATTCGAGAATCATTGAGAGTATTATCAAAAATTACTTTACAAAAAACTCGAGTATCACTGGCAGAACTCGAGTAATGTCAATACTCTCTAGTTTTGGCTTCAACACTCGAGTACCAACAAAGGTGTTTCCATATTTCATAACAATACTTCTTCAAAAACTCGAGTATTTATTAAAAGTATTGTAAGCACTCGAGTATTTTCAAAATAACTCGAGTACTTCAACATAACAATGAGAAAAGGCTGAGCTTCCTTAGCAACAACACTCGAGTATTGTACATTCATACACGAGCACTCCTTCTACTAACAATATTTCAGATTGTCAGAAACTCATTGTTATTCTCAAATCTTTCCTTCTTTATGCTTCATTTATTTGAATTCATTCTACACTCATAAATGCTCATTCCTTCTACTTATCAATAGGGAATGGATCATCTGATTGCTTCACCAGAGTACACTTAATAGATAAAAACTCAGGGCACGGCCATACCATGTGTCAAAAGAATTTAATGCACAATGTTGATTAATGCAGCCGAGAGTAACGGAAACAAAGTTCTTCCTAACAGACATTAATTACTGCTCAACTATAAATTGGAGAACATTCAAGACGAGGAAGACAGAGAATGCATCTACTGAGATATAGCATTTATTGATCATCCATCTTCATCCTCTACGTTACTCTCTCTCCATCATAAATTCTTCATTATTTAGCATTCAATTATCATAAAAGAGAATATCCTTATTCAAACTTGTGATTCTGTGAGGAGTATTCAAGATTAGAGAATCTTGAGTAAGTTAGTAGAAACACAAAGCGAGAGTGTCAGTTTGTTTTACTGAGTTAGTAAGGGGGAGAGTTTTTCTTCCTTCTGATTGTAAAAAGTTTTTATAGTGGATTTGAAAAGCTTAGAGGAATATGAGGACTGGACGTAGGTCAGGAGGACTGAACCAGTATAAATCTCTATGTTGTTTTTCTCATCTCCTTGATTTAATTCTACAGTTTAGGTAAAATTTTATTAGACCAATTCACCCCCTCTTGGTCAAATCCTATTCTATCAAATTGTATATTTGCCATTTTGCAAATTGAAAATTGCAAAATGAAAAAATATGCAACTAAGCTTCCATGATGTTTTAAGGGTAATTTTGTTTTTTCCTTTAAATGTTATATATCTATTCAGGCCCTCTTTGAGCATGTCTTTATGGTCAATTAATTTTTCAATTGGGATTTATCCCCAATTTTCCGATGATTAAAATAGATTTATAATAAAGACCATATTGATATTCAATTTCTTTGTTGCTTTAGAAATTTTTTAATTACCTTAAATCAGAAACAAAATTTAGAGGGTTCAAATACTTTCTATATATACAAAGTTCATGAAACTTGGAGGATAATCCCTTTTTTAAAATTTTATTGGTGAGAAGTACCTAAATTAGAGTGTCAAAACTCCATGTACAAAATTTACCTAATGCTGATACTTTATCAAATGATTGTCACCAATAAAATATTCAAGGGAGCCATCTCCCCAATATTTACAAATAAGTTCCGTATGTGTAGGGTTTTGAAGACTTCTTGAAATTTTTTAATTAATAAAAGGGAAAAATAACGCTTTTTTGACTTGGAATAAACAAGAGCCTATGACACCACTTGTTTTTTTTGTTGAAATTTCTGCTCACTTTGAACATTTGTTCACCGACACAATGTTCACCGACACAATGTGAATGCTCAAAATGCAGTCCTACAAATTAACTTTGACTTTTTAAGCTAATATTTGATTTTGGACACTGGCTCCCACCAAGCTTCAATTATTTCCTAAGGCCAGCTTCACCTGACCTACTTAGATGAGGTTTAACATATTGCACTTGCTTTCAACATGAAGTATCATATTTAAAGGAAAAATATGTGCTAATTATCTCTTGAGCCAAAGTCCATGCATATAAATTTTTTTCTTAAAAACGATACATGAGTTATTAATCTCTTTAAAAATGTAGTCGATTTCATAAAATGATCCTACTTATTAAATTTTCTCAAGTCTTTCAAATATGGAAAGTGTTTATGAAACTCACATTATCATTTACAAAAATTGTCAATCCCGTTAAAGTTATTGCCAATCTTCTCTTTGATGAATATAGTCAAACAAAATTTGTACAAGCTGATTTGATCGTTTGCTACATCTCCCCATACTTCAATTTTGGCCTTGAATAGTTAAATAGTTATTGACACAACATTATTTTCATTATTTTATTTAATATTATTAAATAGTTAAATATTATTGTCACTTAAAACTGAAGACAAAAACCAAGCAATTGTCTTGGGTTCATCAGTTCAACTTCATTCATGTTCCTTCCGTCCGTCTCCACCCACAATCTCAACTTCATAATAAACCTTTTTGAAATATTGAAACACCATGTTCCTACTCGCTCATCAATTTGTCATTTTATATATTACATAACCTTTTTGAAATTTTATAATTCATATGATACTTTTTGGATATTTTCTTTTCTTTTTTTTATGAAAGATATTTTATTTTCTTCTTATTGCGTCCATGAGAGCAAGTAATGGCATATTTCTATTACTTTGTTGAAATTTCTACTTATCAATTTTACATTTATTATAAATCTACTTGTAAAAGAAATTTTCGGTTCTGAATATATGTCCACTTATAAATTATTGATTATTTTTCAATTTTATCTTTATTTAATTTTCCTTGAAAAGAGAGAAATAAGAGAGAGCGTTTATAATAATTTGTAAATGTAAAGAAAGATAAAATTTTAACAAGGGTATACTTGTAAAATTATATCAATTCAAGACATATTAGTAACTAAACCATCATGTTTTAGTATGAGAAAATTAGTTAAAGTGAACTCATAATAAAGACAAAAGTGATATCTCTTTTTCTATTTTCTTAAGTTGGTTCCAAAAATTTTTAATTACCTTAAACCAGAAGCAAAACTTTTACCGATACTTTCTACGTATAAACAAAGTTGATGAAACTAATAAAAAACTCATATTTAAAATTTTATTCATGAGAAGTACCTAAATTAGAGTACTGATAACCTTTGTATGTATAAAATTTAAGAAATACAAATACTTTATGTGTATAAAAATTTATCAAGTTATTTTTACTAATAAAAATCTTTAGTAGGAATTCCCCAAATTTTCACAAAAGAGTTCTGTATCTGAAGGATTTTGAAGGCTTGGAGAAACTTTTGAATTAACATATTATTTGAGTTTTGAAGCAAGGGGCTTCAATTATTTCACAAGGGCCAGTTGGCCCAGTTTCACTTGACCCGGGAGATAGGCTTCATATTTAAGAATTGCATTGGCATGTTTATATGTATACATATGTTTTTAAATTGTATAAAATAAAAAAATACTCCACCAAGGTATTAATACGAATGTATGATTATTATTTTTTTCTTTTTAAAATCATTTTAGTTATTTATTATTTTATTTTCCGATCAAACTGTAACAATTCACAAACAGGCAAAAAGGACTTAAGGAAATTTCAACCTAATTTAAATTAAAAAAAATAAGAAAAGAAATATATTAGTTGGCTTCCTGGAAATTTCTAATTGTTTAAACAATAAAACCCAAAAAAAGTTTGGTTGACTTGGAGTCCATAGGAGCTTCCAAAAGAAGATTTCGTCATTTCATGGAAATTTCGACCTACTTTGAATGAGAAATTTCCACAGACAACTTATTAAATGCTAAATGCTAGCAATGGCTCAAAACTCACATACTCATTTTTCTGCTGTGCCGATCAAATTCCCAAGATAAGCGAACTCACTTACCAAATCAAATTCAGGTCTTTAACCTCAGATTTGATCAAGCCACTCCCACCGAGGTATTATTAAAATCTCCCTCATTTTCTAGCTTCTTAAAATGCTATTCTTTCGTTGATCAAAAAAAAAAATGCTATTCTTTCCGCTCTTTTTCAGAAATAATCAAAAACCTATAATTTTTTTCCTTTTTTGTGCTCCAGCAATGGCTGCTTTCGCTTATGCTTCTTCTTCCCGGGTCCCACATGGAAACTATGATGTTTTCATCAGCTTCAGAGGTCCGGACGTCAGAATTGGTTTTCTCAGCCACTTGGAAAAGGGATTGCGTGAAGAGAATATAGATGTCTATGTGGATGACAGGCTTGAGAGTGGGGAAGAAATATCATCATCACTTGTGAAAGCAATAGAAGGATCCAAGATTGCGTTAGTGATATTCTCCAAAAATTATGCTTTTTCAAGTTGGTGCTTAGATGAGCTTGTCAAAATCATGGAATGTAAGGAAGGTAACCAACAGATTGTGATACCAGTTTTCTACGGTGTAGATCCATCTCATGTTAGGAAACAAGAAAGTACTTATGCAAATGCCTTTACTCATCTTGAGCAGAAGTTCAAGGACAATGTGGACAAATTGCAAATTTGGAGATCTGTTTTGAAAAAATCTGCGGACCTATCTGGTTATCATCATTCGACAAAATTTCTGTAAGTTTGTTTCTATTATTTAATACACCATTTTATATAGTTTTAATTTTGTTAAGCTTTTCATTAGTCCACAGCTATACCAAACTATGCATGTGTATTTTGGCTAAATTATATTTTTGGTTCTCCAAGTTTTATGCCAAGTTTCAGTTTGGTATTTTAAATTGCTGCACTTTTAATCCTTTATTTTTATGGTTCTCCAAGTTTTATGCTAAGTTTCAATTTGGTCTTTTAAATTGATGCACTTTTAATTCTTTATTTTTAATACAGTTAGTTTCATTTAATAGAAAATGCTAACATAACAAATTTAAAACAATCATTCTACAATTAGATGTTATCAAAATCTGCTTAAATATTAATTTTTTTATACATTTATCTTTATATTTTAAAATTTAATAATGTTTTATCAGCATTTAATCGCAATAATTTTTTAAATTCATGGTGTAAACATTTTTTTATAGCAAAAGAAACTAAAAGTTTACTTTTTAAATAAAACGTGTTAAACGAAAACTTAAATGGCTAAATATATACTTTAGTTGTTGATTTATTATTTTACCATGGCCAAATTGTAGAGTCTCATGGAGGGGATGATAGGGGAGGGGATGGAAGACATGGTATGGAAGGGAATTACCTTGTTTGATTTGGTTGAAAGGAAAGTGATGGAAGTATTTTCAATAATTCGTTGTTTGGTTGAAAAATGGAAGGAGTGGCAATAATTTACTATTTTACCCTTAAATATTAATATTTTAAAAAAGAATAATAATTGTTAATTATATTTTTTATTTATAATAATATTTTTACATTGTAAATTAATTTTATAATAATACATTTTTATAAAAATATTTTCAATTTATAATATTGTTTAGTTATAATATTTATTTTTAATTAATTTAAGAATAATATTTTTTATTTATAATGATGTATTTTTTAAATTCATTTGTAATAATAATTTTTTTAATTTTTAAATTATTTCTATAATATATTTTGAATTAAAATTATATAAATAATATTTTTAATTAATTTTATAATCACATATTTTTATTATAATAAATTTTTGTTTTTATTTTATTCCACTTTTTGTAATTATAATAATATTTTTTAAGGGCATTAATGGAATAATAGCAAGATTATAGGGGTAAAATTTATCAAAAAATTTGGCTCCACCCCAAAAAACCTTAATTTCGATGGAAGCCAAAATGGAGGTGTAGGAGGGGAGGGATGGATTTGGACTCCCCTCCCTTCCAAATTTTCAAACCAAATGAGGGGAGCGGAGTATTTTTCCTTCCCTTTCCTCACTTCCCCTCTAGCTAAATACAAAAAAATCTAACTTAAAATTATCTTTGTGGATTTATTATGTTTTCCTGAGCAGCTTGTAATTTTTTTTTAAATATCGTAGAAATGAATCCAAACTTGTTGATGCAATAGTTGAAGATGTCCGGAGAAAGTTGAAAGATGAGAGTCCAATTGTGTCGAACGCTCGTCTCATTGGACTCCATCAAAATTTCACCAGTGTTGAATTAATAATGAAAACTAAGCCAGGGGAAGCTCGAATTGGGATTTGGGGCATGGGAGGGATAGGCAAAACAACCCTTGCTCGTGAAATATTTGACAAATTCAAGTATAAATTTGAAAGTCATTGCTTCTTAGAAAATGTGAGAGAGAAATCAACAAAGACTGATGGTTTGAAATCCTTACATCAAGAGCTTCTTTCTAAGCTATTAGACCGGAAGGATGATATAAATATGGACGACGCAATGAGATGGCTGAAATCAAAAAAGGTCTTAATTGTGGTTGATGATGTGGACAATCCAAAGCAACTAAAAGATTTGGTGGAACAACGCCTTCTTGACTTATTAGGAAAAGGCAGCAGGATCCTCGCAACTAGTAGAGACAGGCATGTTCTTAAGAGTGGAGGGATTGATGACAATTACATACATGAAGTCAATGTGTTAAATTTAAGAGAATCACTTGAACTTTTTAGTGTACATGCCTTCAATCAGAGTCAACCCAAAATGGGATATAAAGAGTTATCAGAAATGACAGTGGCCATTGCTGGAGGCATTCCTTTAGCCTTAGAAGTTTTGGGTTCCCATTTTCATTCTAGAGAAAAAGAATATTGGGAAAGTGAGCTTCGCAAACTCAAGAAGTGCCCCCATATGCAAATTCAAAATATACTGAAGATAAGTTATGATGGATTACATGCTATGGATAAGGAAATATTTTTAGACATTGCATTTTTTTTTGTGGGGCAACAAAAAGATGAAATTACTTATGGGCTAGAGGCTTGTGGTTTCGAAGCGGTTAGTGGAATACAAAATCTTCTAGATAAAGCTCTCATAAAGTCTCAGCATGGCTATATTGTAATGCATGATTTGATACGAGAAATGGCTGAGCAAATCGTTCGTGAGAATCCTGAAGCACGTAGCCGATTAAATGATGCAGATGAACTATGTGGTATATTGAAAAGCAACAAGGTAAGGAAAAGATACATCAATTTATTTTTGTTTTTGACAGTTTTTAAAAAAATTTAATATTTGTTTTGTTTTATTTTTGTTAGGGAACTGATAAAATTGAAGGCATTATATTGAATTGGGGTGAAAGAAAATGTCTTCAATTGGGAGCTGATATCTTCAAAAAGATGGAAAATTTAAGGATCATCAAATTTTTGATTGATATAGAGCTTCCTGGTCTTGACTGCTTTCCTAACAAATTAAGGTATCTTCATTGGTGTGGCTATCCATTAGAGTATATGCCATTAGGCTCTTATTTTGAGAACCTCGTTGAACTTGAGATGCGATGCAGCAATGTTAAAAAGTTTTGGGATGGAAAACAGGTACTCATATGCTAATTTATATTTTACATATCATTGTTCTAATTAAATTTGTTAGGGCCTTTTTATTTTGGCTAATTCTTTTCTTTTCATTGTGATCATCATAGGATCTTGCAAATCTAAAGAAAATAAATTTGAATTATTCCGAGCAATTAATGGAGCTGCCTGACTTCTCCATGGCGCGCATGCTTGAAATTGTAGAGCTTCATGGTTGTAAAAACTTGAGGAGTGTTCACCCATCTATTTTATCTCTCCACACTATTATTAAGATGGATGTAGCTTATTGCAAAAAATTAGAGAGTCTTGAGAGTGAGACTTATTTTGAATCTCTCTCTACACTTGATTTGGAGGGTTGTGCTGGGCTCAAGAGATTTTGTTTGTCATCAAAGAAATTGAAATATATAAATCTTTTAGACTGTAAAATTGAAGCATTGCAGTTTTCACATGGACAATGCATAGAACTTAGATCACTTTGCATTGATGGTAAAAGATTGAGGAGTCTTCACTTAGAAGGGCTTCGTTGCTCAACAAATCTTGAGGTGTTTAAATTAACTAACTTTGAGCAAGTAATTGACACAAAGGAGCTGCACTCCCTTTTTGATGCTTGGCATAATTTGACATATCTATGTTTGAACGAGTGTAGTTGCTTGAGGGAAATCCCTGATAATATCAAAGGCTTAATGAAGTTAGAAGATTGTCATTGAATGAATCTAGTGTGGAGACATTGCCAGCCTTCAACGATCTTTCAAGCTTGAAACGCATTGACCTAAGAGAATGCAAAATGCTCAAGGCAATACTTGGACTTCCTCCCTTTCTTGAAGCATTAGATGCCAGAGAATGTACTTCATTGGAGACTATATGCTCTGGCCCTCTACTTCATAATCTGCATGGTTTTAATTTCTTTAATTGTGTAAAGTTGGATGAGTCCTCACTTAGCTTTATTGAGAAGCTAACGAATTCCTCAATGACGTCACCCCATCATGATAAGGATTATTACCGTTATGATGATGGTCTTTATGATTCAGTATGTTACCCAGGAAGCAGAGTTCCAGAGTGGATGACAGAGGCTTCTAGAGTTATTGAATTCACTTGCAATTCTAAACGATTACGTAGCTTAGTGCTTTGCTGCGTTGCACCTAGTCATCTCATCTCAAATGAATTAGTTGGTATTAGTTGTAGTATCTCTTATGATGATATCCTTGATCATCGGTGTTATCATCCCATGGTTGAAGATCTTGAATCCGATTTGGATCATGTTTTTTTATGGTCCATGAAAATAGACTTATCAAATAGTGGATCAAGTAATGATACTAATATTTCATGTAAATTCTCTTTGTGGGCTTACAAGGAATCTTGTGGGCCATCTGACGTGCCAGAATGCTTCCCTGTAAAAGAATTTGGTGTGCACCCAATCTATTACTCAGAACTGGAGCCAGGTCAGAAAACAAAGAAGGCCACTACTAAATCCAAGAAATCTCATAACTTCATTACCCACCCCTTGCAACTCAAATTTCTACGCATAATGAAACAAAAAGAAGTATCGTTACTTCGCTTCCTTTGATATATTTTGATAGGTATGATCTCTTGCTTCTTTTCTTATCATTAATTACAAACTACCATTTGCATGCGAATGGACCAACCTTTCTATCATATGACATGATTTATGCATTCTTAAATTTTAAGCAAATTTTAAGGAACAAATAGGTTGGAATGTAATATATGATTCTAATGCTACGCTGGATTTTTTTTTTTTGGGACTTATTTGGGAAATATGTCTTAATTTATGTTATGGTAGTGAATTTGTGGTTCTTATTGGTTTGCAATGTAGCATAGGTTTATTTATGTTTTAATTTGATGTGAGCAATGAAAATTTTTGCTATTTGAGAAAAACACCATTCTTTCTTTTAAACAAAAATGGTTACTTTTTAATATATATATATATATAATTTTATTAGTATGCTCTAATCTTTTGCTCACCATTTTTTCCTTTTCTAAGAGTTAGATGCTTAGCTTTTTTTTTTTGGAAAGTGTTGGCATTAATTAGGAAATTTCATCACAAAGAAGTTGAGTGCAATCACTGATTGCTAAATATTGTTCGCATACGTAAATCATGACATGTGTGGTCTGTACTAATCCTTTTTAGGCTTGCGACTTCTATTCATGAATTTTCACTTAATACTTATGAAAAAAAAGTCAATGATTTCCACCAGTTTGTTGATACTAAGTGTCTTTAATTTGTGTTGGAATGGAGAAGTTAAAATAAAGCAGGTGAGAAAGTAAAATCTTCATTTTTGGATGAAAAGTCCTAGTAAATCTTTCACAAACTGAAAAGTTCCAAGGGACCTCAGTGTAAGATATTCAACAATTATCATTTTGCCCTTATCTTTTTTGAAACAAAAATCAGGTCTGCAATTGGAATAAAAAATCTAGGAATGTGATTGATATAATTGTCAATACTCGTGTTGAAATGTGATCATTAGCATCCCCACTTCTTCGTGATGCAAATGGAGGACTCTAGGAAGTTGGCAACAACGATAAATTCTTAAACACATGGATGCTTCAATTCAAGAAAATGGCTCTTGACCTAAGGTCCCCCATCTGGTTTGTGGTATTCTTGTCCATACTATTTCCAACTTCTTCCTCCATCTTTATATATTTGGTTTTTTTTTTTGCTACCACTCTTTCTGGATGCTAAGAAAATTAGGGAAAATGATACATCTTCAATTGCTAGATTCAAGTTAGAAATTATTGTCTTGTTCATCTATGAAATCGAGTTTGCTTCTATGAAAGAGGTCATAATATGAAGACTTGGATTTGGCTCACATTTTATCCTCTTTTAATTTTGTTTATGGTCTTTATATACAAATTTTTTCTGTAAAATTAGGAAAACTGTCTTAGTTTATAGCCTTTTCTATGGTAGGGGGTTTTAAGTTCGAGTGATTTTTTGTATTTCCTCAATAAAACATTTCTCAATTTAGAGCTCAATTTCTTTCTCTTTTTTTTTTTGCAATTATTTTGATTATGGTTGTTATAATAAAATTATGCTACTCGTTTGTTTTATAATTCTCAACTTTGAAAATTTCTATTATGCAATAGTGATGAATGACAATTCTGAAAATATACCTCAACTTATGGATTAAAAGGATTATCTATATCTGTGTGTGTGTGTGTGTGTATCTATGTATGTATGTATGTATGTATGTATGTATGTATGCATGCAAGTTGAGACCAATAAATTAATCATTTCCTATATTTTGTACTCACTCAAATTTCAATAATCCTTTTTGAAAGGGCAAAAGAAGGATATAGGAGGGAAGCTAAAGGCTATTGAAGGGCAAGAGAAGATAATATGAGGCTAATGAAGATTCACTTAATTTTAATTTATGGTTGTTTGTGATTATACTAGTTTTGTATGTTGTGATTAAATGCATAATACAAATGAAATGAAAATATGTATTTTCTTCCTATCCTTGTGGACAACTACTGATAAGTTAAAGCACCTACATTACCAAGTTAAGGTGTGTGTATTGACAAGTGATGTAATTTGAATATTATTTGATAGCAAGTTATATTATGATGTGCAATTATTTGTACAATCTCTTGTCAATGTTGGCATAATCACTTTTCAATCGTGGTACTTTCACTTATCAATTTCGGCACCAGTAAAAAACTGATATAAAGTTTTGAGGCAATTTGATTTTGTTTATATAATACATTTTGGTTATAAGGTGATATAATATTTTGATATAAAATTAATGAGTTGCTAATGGAAGAACCTTAACTTATCAATGTTGGCACCCTGACTTGTTAAACTTAGCTGTCAATAGAGGAAGTTCACTTGTCATTGCTTGCATTATGACTTGTTAATTATAACACCCTCGATTGATGTTTTTAAAACACGGTCAATTTAAGTATATATTCTTAAAATCAGATTATACCATAATTTTATATAATATTTTCAGCAATAGTGAATTCACAAATAAAAGTGCCTACATTGACAAGTTAATGTGTTAAATTGACAAGTGTTGTGGTTTTGGATTTTGTATAATATCAGCTTATGATATGCAATTACTTGTCATTACTACACACTCACTTGTCAACATTGACATAGTTACTCATTAATTATAGCATTCTTATTTATCAATTTCCCTATTGAAAAAAATTGAAATGAATTTTTGAAACAAGTTGCTTTTGCTTATTAATGTTGGCATCCTCACTTGTCAAAGTTAGTTAATTGTTAGTGGAAGAACATTCACTTGTTAATGCTTACACCTCACTTGTTAATTATGGCAACCTAACTTGTTAATGCTTGCACCTCAATTAATGTTTTTGAGACAAAGTGAATTATTGCACTCTTGTTTGTGAATACTCGTACCCTCACTTGTCAATGCTCACATACTCAATAGTGATATTTAATTATGAAAATTTAATATGTATAAATAAAAGAGTCTTAATAAATAAAGGTGTCAGAAGAAAGAAAAATTTAAATTGAGAATGGTAAAGTGGTGGTTGAATCTTTTCAATTTCTAGCACTCAAGTCCCTTGGGACTTTTTAGTAAGTGAATGATTTCCTAGGAATTTTTTCTTTTGTACCAACTACTGATTTATTTAAATGAACAAAACAAGATATTTAAATGAATATTTCCCAATTTATTTAGATGAACAAAACATTTAAATGAATATTTCCCAATTCTTTGCTTTTGCAGCTGAAGAATTGGGAAAAAATACTTTTGCATTTGTCACTTTCTTGATATCTTGCCATCAGGTGCTTGCCATTATGGCTATATCTAACTTATATCTTAGGCTTATACTACTTGGAAAAATATTGATAGGAATATATTAGAATAGGATTTGACCAAGAGGGGGTGAATTGGTCTAAAAAAAATTTAACACAACTTTAGAATTAAATAAGGGAGTTGAGAAAGATAGACACAGAGATTTATACTAGTCCGGTCCTTCTGACCTACATCCAGTCCTCAGATTCCTCTGAGCTTTCCAAATTCACTAATATCAATATGCCACCTCTTTACAATCAAAAGGGGTAAAACAATAGGACACTCCCCCCTTTTCTCTGTGTTTTTACTAACTCACTCAAGATTTTCAAATCTTGAATTACAGTCACAAAATCACAGATTTGAATAAGAATATTCTCTCAAGAGAATTAAATGCTAAACACTGAAGCATTAATGACGGAGAGAGTAAAACAGAGGAAGAAGATGAACAAGCACTAAATGCAATTTCTTAGTAAGTATGTTTTTTATCTTCTCGTCTTGAATGCTCTTCTATTTATAGTTGAGCAGCAATAAATACACATTAGAAAGAACTTTGTTTTTGTTACTCTTAGCTTAATTGTTCAACGTTGTGCATTGAATGCTTCTGACACATGGTATGGTCGTGGTCTGAGTTTTTGTCCGTTGAGTGCATTTTGGTGAAGTAATCAGAAGATCCATTCCATGTTGTTAAGTAGGAGAAGTGAGTATTTATGTGTGTAGAATGAATTCAAATAAATGAAGCATAAAAGAGGAAAGATTGTGAATAAAGATGAATTTCTGACAAACTGAGAAACTGTCAGTACGAGGAGTGCTTGAGCATGATTCTCAATACTCGAGTGTTGTTGGCAAAGTGACTCAGCCTTTTCTCACTGTTATGCTAAAGTACTCGAGTTATATTGAGGATACTCGAGTGTTCACAACACTTGTAAGGAATACTCGAGTTTTGAAAAAAGTATTGTTATGAAATATATTAACACTTTTGTTGATACTCGAGAGTTAAGAGAAAAACCAAATAAGTGCTAGTACTACTCGAGTTTTAAAGAGAGTACTCGAGTATTTGTAAAGCATTTTGGTGATTGCACTTTTAAGAATACTCGAGTAGTCTTAAAAGTGTTGTCACAACTTCAAGTGCTTGAAATATTACTCGAGTTGTGATGACTGTGTTTCAAAATATTTCTTCAAACATTCTTGGTACTCGAGTTTTGCAAAGTCATACTCAAGTGTAGAGGTATTGGCACATGCATTTTAGTTTATTCTCGAGTAATGTTGGAAGTATTGAGTTTAAAAAGTGTTAGGATCGGATTTGACCAAGAGGGGGGGGTGAATTGGTCAGATAAAATTTTCGCAACGTTAAAAGCGTAAAACAGAGTAAGAAGAAAAATGGACAAAGTGATTTATCCTGGTTCGGCCCTCTCTGACCTACATCCAGTCCTCAGAATCCACTGAACTTTTCAAATCCACTAATCTCAACAGATTACAACCAATCCGAAGAAGGACTCTCCCCCTTCCTAACTCAAACTAACCCACTGACACTTTTGCTCGTGTCTCTACTCACTCAAGATTCTCCAACCTTGAGTATCTCTTACAATATCAATGAACAACAAGTATATTCTCCTCTCTGAGAATTGAATGATAAACACTGAAGCTCTTAAATATGAGAATATGAAAACAGAGT